>PVJH01002064.1:0-180884 GCA_004026705.1 Nesogale talazaci | reverse complement strand
CGTGCCCCAGAGAGGAGGCTACGTGTAGATCCCTGAAGTTGGTTCTCCTTTCTATTCCTCCATCCCTCCACCCTCCTGGTATTACCACTCCTATTACTAGTCTTGATGGATCATCTATCCTAAGTTTCCCATGTTTCCAACTTCACTGTACATCTCCTGGTCTAGCTGGATTTATGTGGTAGAATTGGGGTCATGATAGAGGGAGGGATGCAGCATGGGAACTAGAGGAAGGTTGCATCTTTCATAGCTCCTACCCTGTATCTTAACTGACTCATCTCCTCCTTGTACATTTTATGTCTTTCAAAGATTTTTTTCACTTCTAAATTATTGTGATAATTTATGAAAACCCTCTGTTACCAATATAATGTAAAAAGTAAAAGTTTTTTCAGCATAATTTACCTAGTAACTTGGGACATTAATCTTATATTATTTGATATTTTAAATTTATTAAAATTTTCTAAATAAAAGATAATACTACAAGCAAGTGAACACAGTTTTACATCTTCCTTTTCAAACTGCATAACTTTAATTTCTTTTCCTATTTGCTTTACTGCTTTGGTAAAAAGTTCCGGTAAGATTTAAATGGCTACAATAGACATTCTACTTTTCTTTCTATTCTTAATTAGAAATAATGAAATTTTTACCATGAGCTTTCATATTAATTGTGGGTTTTGCATAGCTATTTTAATTGGGTTAAGAAATTTACATTGTATATTTAGTTTGTTAGGTTGAGTCAGAAATGGATACTGAATTTTGCCAAGCACATTTTTATGATTTTTTGAACTGTCAATGTAGATTTTCCTTTATTATGTTAATACTATATAAATTGACTTTTAAAATAATAAACCGCTCTTGCATTTGTCGATAAATGCCAGTTTCTTTTTTTTTAATTAAAAATCTTTTTATTGGGGGCTCATACATCATTTTTCACAATACATAAATAAGCATACTGTGCCAAGCACCTTCTCATGTCTGCTGCTGTTATCATTCTCTAAACATTCGCCTTTCCCCTTGAGCGCTTGGTATCGGCTTTTCCATTCTTTCCCCTCTTCCCTTGCTCTCCCTTCCCCACCAACCGTCAATACTTTATACATTATTATTGTTCTGTCACATCTTACACTGCCTGACACCTCCCCCAACCCACTCCTTTGATGCCCATCCTTCAAATAGGAGCTTATATGTATATCCTTGAATGGTTCCGGCTCTCTACCCCACCTTCTCTCCACCCATCCAGCAGCTTCAATCTCACCACTGGCTCGAAGGGCCTCATCCATCTTGGTTTCCCTATATCTCCAGCTCCCCTTTCTACTAGTGTACCTTCTCCAGTCCATCTGAATTTGTAAGGTAGAGTTGGGACCGTGATAGTTGGGGGAAGGGGGCGGCGCTGGGGATGGGGGGAAGACTTCAGGAACAAGAGGGAACTTGTATGCATCATCACTGCCGAGCTACACCTTGACTGGTCTGCTTCCTCCCTGTGACTCCCCTGTAAAGAGGTGACCCACCAGTGAGCCTCAGATATGCCCCCCTTCTCTCCCCATCATTCGTAATGATGTGATTCTTATTCTTTGATGCTTGATACCTGCTCCCTTCAGCCTCTCTTGATCACACAGGCTGGGGTGCTTCTTCCATGTGGGCTTTGCTGCTTCTGCGCTGAACGGCGACTTCTTTATGTTTAAGTCTTTGAGACTCATTTGGTAGCTGGACACCATCGTTTCTTCTACTCTGTTTGCCTCTGTATCCATTTGTCTTCAGCAATCGTATCGGGAGTCAATTGGTCCATTGATTTTGACTTTTGTTCTTTGATGCCTACTACCTGATTGTTTCAGCACCTCATGATTGCACAGACAAGTGAATTTCTTTTATGGTGGGTTTTGTTGCTCCTGAGCTAGATGGCTGCTTGTTTATGCTCAAGCTTTTAAGATGCCAGATGCTGTATCTTTTGATAGCTGGGCACCATCTGCCTTCTTCACCACTCTTGCTCATGCTCCCACATGTCCTCAGTGGGCGCCTTGGGGATGTGTGCACACAGTGATATGTGTTTCTCCCCCCACCCCCCACTTGATGTCTGTTGCCTAAACCTTTCACCACATTGTGGCCATGCTGAAATGCCAGTGTCTTATGCTGTATAAAATATTATTATTTTATTGGATCCATTTTGCTAATTTGTTGGTTAGATATTCATGCATCTATATCAATAAGTATTAGGAGTTTTGATGGTGGCATGAGTTTCAAGTTGGTCAGCAGTTTGAAACCACCAGCTGACCCACTGGTCAGTTTTCTGCTCTGCTAGAAAATTACAGGCTTGAATACTCATAGTTGCAATTCTACCTCGTACCACAGGATCCCTGTGAACTGTTGCAGATTTTTTAAAATGCTAATAACTGTTCTTCTTTTGTATTTTCACTTTCTTTTGTGATCATTTTCAGATATCACAGAAAGATTGGTCTTGAAATGAGTTAAGAATATTTTCCTTCTTGTCTTTGCTCTGAAACAAATTTTAAAGGTTGATGCTATTTTTTTAATTGAATTCACCATAACAGCCAGGTGAGGCTGCATTTTTCATTATGAGAAAATATTTTATTTATTTACTAATATTTTGAGATCTTATTAAAATCAATTCAGGCTTTCTATTATTTTCTCCTTTTTATTGAAGTAGTCTTGCAATTTTTTTCCTGTTTCATATGTTTAAAGTGTTGCCCAAGATATCTAATTTGTTAAGATTTTCATGGTCTATATTTAATTTTTAAATCAGTGTTGATGTTCCTTCTTTGGTTTAAGATGTCTATTTTTTTATAACCTAAAATTAGAAGGTCAAGTGAAAGAATATGCTTATATATCTTAAACTGAATGAACTAAAGAAAAAGTCAAGCCTCCATTTGCAGTTTGAAAAATTCTAAGAGAATCTGTGGGAAGAAATGGAGCAGTTCAATTTCAGCTGTTAACATCAGAGAAGGAGTCACTGGTGGGACAGACCATCAAGAGGTCACATCTAAGTTCAGGTTGTAGCAGAAGAAAATTAAAATAAGTCCACAAGGCCCAAATCTGTCCCACCTGAATCTATCCTACCTGAACTTTAAGAACATTTCAAGAACAGGTTTGCTACATTGGACACGAAACAAAAAAGACGTGATGAGCTCTGGAAGGACATAAAGAAGCGAGGAAAGCAAATATTCATTAAAAAGAAAAGAAAGAAGAGATGAAAGCAGGTTTCAGAAGAGAGTCTGCAAAGTGCTTTTACAATGAGTAACTAAGACAAGTGAAAAGCTAAAGAGTTGAACAGAAAGGGTAATTTGAGAAGACAAAGGCAGATATTATAATGAAATGTGCAAAGGGCTAGAGTTGGAAAACCAAAACCCAGAGTCGGAAAACCAGTTCAGCATATCTGAAGCTGAAAGAATTCAAGAAAGAAAATACTGGAGTTGCAACCTTGGAATATTCTATAGGAAAAATATTGCCTATGTATGAAACATCAAAATAAAATGGACAGAATGCCCAGTCACTGTACCAGATTGCCACCATTTTAGGAGGGAGAATCTGTGCAAGAACCAATCATGCTGCAGGAAGTGATTTAACCCGCACTGAATGAATTAGCTCAAAAAGGCACTAGGAAGTCATATGATACCTATTGTAATGTTTCAGCAAGCAGTGGAAGCACTGGAAACACTCGCTTTTCTATTTGGAAGCTACTTGGCCAACTGCCTGGACCCATTCGAAAGAAAGGTGACCCAGCAGAATGTTCAAATTATAAGACATCATTCATATCACAAGCAAGTAAATTTTGTTCAAGATCATCTGGCAACATTGCAGCAGTACATTGATAGGGCATTTCCAGAGGTTCTGGAAGGATTCCGAAGAGGACATGGAACAAGGGTTATCTTTACTGATACCAGATGGACCTTGACTGAAAGTAGAAAATACCAGAAAGATGTTTACTTATGCTTCATTGACTATGCCATGAATTTCTACAGTCGTGCACCTAACCTAAGACATAATCTGTTCAATTGTCTCATATGCATGTAAAATTTGGACACTAAGTAATTCTCACCAAAGAAGAATCCAAATTATAGTGCTTGTGAAAAATATTGAAAGTACCATAGACCATCAAAAAACTATCAAATCTATCTTGGAAGAAGTACAGTCAGAATGCTCCTTAAAGGCAAGGATGGCAAGGCTTTATTTTGAATATTTTATACATATCATCGAGGGAGACCATATTCTGGAAAAGGACATCAAGCTTGGTAAAGAAGATGTACTTACTCAGTGGCTCCAACAATGGCCTCAAACAAGCCACACTCTAAGTAGCTCCACTTATTAAGATTAGGGTTCTGATAGGATTAAGTTTGTTACATCTAGTGTACATGTATGCACGATACCACGGATCCTTAAACGTTTTAAACAGGGGGCCAGTTCACGGTCCCTCACATCGCTGGAGGGCCAGACTATAGTTAAAAAACAAAAAACAAAAATGAACAAAATCACTGCGGATCCGGGATGAAACCGCTGTTAAGCAAGACAGAAGTGGCTGCAAAAATACCCGGCGGGCCAGATAAATGTCTTCGGTGGGTGACATGGGACTGTGGACTATAGTTTGAGTGTCCCTACTCTGGACTATGAACCATGAGGTCACCAATTTGAAACCATCAGCCAAACCAAATGTGCAAGATGAAGCTTCCTATTCCCATAATAATTTACAGTTTTGGAAATCCACAAGGGCAGTTCTACTCTTTCCTGTAGGTTCTCAGTAAGTCCAAGGCAATTTGGTGGCAGTGAGAGATCTCACCTGAATCCTTTTAAAACCAGTTGAGTTGTCACAGCAAATCTGCAACCACAGGTGATCATTACCTACCTGAGAAATTGTGCTATTATATAACTAACAAGTCACTTACAATGGTCTGGCTAGGATGACATGTTTTAATTCAATCCATTAAATTAATAAACACTCCAGTGTATACGAAAGATATTTCTATAAAAGAGCAATTGCATAGTGAGAAAAACACCCCAGTCCAGTCCAAATCAAGCCCATAAGTCTGATATTACCGGTCAAGGAATTCCTCTTCAGACTCAGGCAGCACATGCAATGATGGCAAACGCAGGAAAGTTGCAGGTCATAGGTGGAAAGACCTGTGGGTCCTCTGTTCTATCAGCATAGCTCCATGCAGCTTGTCTCACAGGGAGTAGTATGTGTGTCACCTTCTTTGAAGAAAACAGGAGTGCCTGGAATCCCCAGTGAAGGCCATACCAACACAGAAAGCTCATTGGCTGTGACTTGATTGACAGGTTAGATTCTACCCCTTTACAAATTGGCAGATTATGTAACTGCCACAAATCACTATGATCCAAAATAATAGTTAAAGACATGTCAGGCTAAGATTGTGCTTCTCTTGTCTAATACTTCTAAAGAAAAACAAATAAAGTAGAACTATAGCATGATATCCCAATCCTATTGAAATTAGGTATTCATTAGAATGTCTAAAATATAATATATTATAACTGAATATATATTATAACTTGAATATAACTGCCAAAATTTTCTACTATACTCAATATATGTATTTTGCTACTTGACATATTGAAAGATGAAATACATTTCACTAAGGTTAGTAAAATTAGTTAAATTCACTGTCCTTTGATACATTTTCTATTATCAGAAATGTTTACACTTTACACTATCATGAAGATTCTTTTATATCATAGCACTATTCTCATATGGCTTTTGGCTAAAACTTTGAGTCAATTTTATAACATTGATTTTGGTCTTAAAATGTGTCTGTGGAATTTTTTCATAATAGTTTTATTTAATTGATATCCTTTGTGCTGTTGACTTCTGCTTACTGACACGTTAGATCATAAAACAAAATCTACATTTGAATAAAAATATTTGAGTCTGGTAAGGGAAACAGGCAATATTGTTATAAACACAATCCTGCAATGGTGATAATCTCTAAGAATTTTCTTGAATAGACATGGAAAAAAGAGGAGGGAATGCCCAATACAAAATATGTGTTTAGCAGTGGATATTTTTAATGTGCATTTACCGCTTTACTGCAAATATACCTATGAGTATGTTGGTGCATACAAGGACTAAGTTAAGAAAATTTTTTTAATCTTACAAAATGTATTTAGGGAATGAGTTATTGGGATGGGAGACCAGGAGCCATCTTGGAGACACCAAGGGCTAGTGCCATATGTAGATCACAAAAGCAATGTTCTACATCCTTATATGATGAGCATCAACTACAGTCTTTAAAGATCATGAGTAGCCCCTAAGATTCAGTTATTTGTCTTTTCCAATCCTGAATACAGTAGAGTGATGGAAACCGAAATACATGGAAATAAGTATTCAGCTGGACTAATGAATGATGCAAACATTAATTGCCACAATCCCTGACCAACTGCTCTGAAAGGGATAGAATGGGAGAAAATGTAGAAGACAAATCTACATGATAAAAGACACCAGTTGTGGTGTAAGTAAAATGAATTTAATAAAAATAAAAAAGCAAAATAACTTGGTATGGCTCTTCTCTCCAAAGTCCCATAAAATGATTGCGCTGGATCATGCAAATAAAGTGTAGAGAATTATAAGTCAAATACTGTTAAGTTTTTCCATTTCACTGGATAAAAGAATGAGCCAGCTCAGAAGCAGAAGGAATTTTTTCGCCATCAAGAGGAAGTGTCACCAGTGGAGCCCATGGTCGATCTTCGCATGTGATGAAGGAGACAACAGAGATAACAGCATCCAGCCTCATGCCTATGAGACCAAGCAGGTTTCCTGGCTCACAGGATGAGGGACCACTTGACACTGAGAAGCCAAGGACCAGAGAGAGACATGTTTGGCAACATAGCTGAAAAGTGATGCTATGTCCCTTAACATTTGGCAACCTGTAAATTCCCTTAATGAATTCCATAATTGTTAATATCGCTTCTCAGTTATGAATGGCCTGTGAAATTAATTTATTGACCCTATCAGAGAAGCAGAGGGGTGTGGTGGAATGGTTCGTGTCAGAATAGGATAAAGAGGATAGAGACAAGGGTAAAGTGACCAGATTTTACCATTAGTAAAGCAAGGCACCATTGACCAAGGGGCGGGAGGGGGGTGGGTATAGAGGGGATATATTCCCTTCCCGTTCTCCCGCCGTTCCCTAGCTTGTCATGCATTCGTTCCAAAAATCAGGACTTTTTAGAAATGCCGTGGGGTGTGGGGAAAAATGGTTTAAAATTGGAACTGTCCTGCCAAAAGCAGGAGAGGCATATCTGAGGTTTACCTTGTGGAAATTGGACTACGTGGAGTAGGAACCCTCTTCACCCTTGTGTTGCCAGTGAAGGTCAGATGTAGCATCCTTGTCATTTCTTCACCAGGTTTATTAGTCTGATAAAAACTGATAGAACAAAAGAAAACCCAAAAATTGATAGAAGCTTCAAGATCATGGTTCTCCGTCATCCCTTAGGTCTGGCACTGAGCCCATACCTCAATTGTGAGCCAAAGTTTCTGGTCAATAGGGGAACTATAGCATTAATGGGGTGTGTATATAATAATCAACTATTTGAAATGAAAGGGTCATCATTTACCTATGGACAGATGGGTTAGGAAAGGAGGAATAGAAACAGGAAACACAGAAGGAAGCGGGTAAGTGACGGTGCATCAAAGGGATTGCAATGAATGAGATGAAACAAGATGTGGGGGCTGTGGAATGTAAAACTGATCATCTTTCCATAAATTTTCACTCAATTCACAATGAAAACAAAACCTTCAGCTGATATTTTCCTCACCTAAACTTTTTAAGGTTGTTGTGAAAAAAATATGGCATATATTTTTAAATGGACTCTTCTCCAGAAAGGTTTACATTCTTAATATTTTAATGAATTTCCCAAATTTTAATTATTGAACACATAGGTGCTTTCCTTTTAAAAAGTTGAAAAATAATACTTATGTTTACACCACACATCTCCAAGAAAATATTCACAGTGAAGTGACAAACCACTAAATTTATGAGTTAGATCTCCTTTGTCTTTATTTTAAAAGTTTTCACTTGGAATTCATCATTAGGAGTTATAAAAGGCAACATACTTTATAAATTACTGCTGCAGTCCAGGTTCTGATAGGAAAGCTGAGAAATGAAGCTTAAACATACAATTAATATGAGCTTATATTAAAGGTTTTAGTGGAATTAATAAGTCTGTAACAATAGACTATTGCTCAAGCTTGAACACAGCCGTCACCTCTAGTAGTGCACAAATTGCAAACCATTCTACTTTCTATTTTCTGATTTTGAATGGTGGTTATTTTACCAAATAAAACCCTCTAATCCTTATAATTAGAAGGGACTTGAGTGATATTAATGGAAAATAACATTTTAAAAGCAACGAGAATTACAGAAATGGCAGGTCCAATGTAAAATTCAAATATGAAAGATGCAAGTCCTGGTGCGGAAATATGAACTATTAAGGGGAAAAAACAAAATAAAACAAAATAAATTCAGTACCCTTAAGTTGATGCTGTCTCATAAGGACACTATCAGACAGGGTTTAACTGTCCCTGTGAGTTATCAAGAATGACTAGTGACAGAAAAAAAATCTCGCCTACATTCCAAGGAGTAGCTGGTGTTTTCCAACTGGTGACCTTGAAGTTAGGAGTCCAGCTCACCTAGTGTGCGTAGACTAAAGAGACAAATCCATAGACACGCTTATGTGAATAGAAAAGAGCTTACTACAAAGAGGAAGTGTACATTAAGAAAACATCCCGGTCCAGTCCAGATCAAGTCCATAAGTCTGATATTAGCCCATACGTTCAATGCCAAACTATAAAATCCTCTTCAAACTCACAAAGCACATGCAATGATGTGGAATGCAGGAAGATCCCAGGCAAGTGGGTGGGGAGTCTTGTGGATTCACTGGTGTTGTAAGCAAATCAACACGGGTAGGGGTCTACACATAGCTCCTCCAGCTCAAGGTACTAGCGTCGGTCCCTGTTTCTTGTCAACTGCAATGTCTCACAGGGAGTGTGTGCCCTACCTCCCATGAGCTATTTATCTCCGCCATGCCTCCAAAGGGGGTCTTCAAGCTGTGACCTGATTGGCAGGCTAAACTCCACTTTACTCATACGTCTCAAGTTGACCACAGATATGTAACTCCCACCCCAACTCCTAATCACTGTGCCACCAGGACGCCTGTAGGAAGAAAAGGATAATGGAAAGACGAATGAGAACAATTAAGTGAAATGATTTTTCTGTGAGATGACTAAGAAGATATAAGTTCAGAGATAATAAGAGTCGTAGGTACTGAATTTAGGTTACAACTGCAAGTTTGATGGACACTTTCACGTAGCTGGGAGTATTTCTTAACACTATAGAGGCGAATTGGCTGATACGCAGTTGTCAGTTGCCATAAAGCTGGCTCTAACCTACAATGGCTCTGTGCACAGCCACATGAAACATGGCACAATCCTGTGCCATATTCAGTATTTGCCCATGGCATAAAGTTTAGTTGATTCTTCCTCAAAAGCAGGGGGCCGAGTTCTTTTCTGTCTATGCTTAGTTTGGAAGCTTTGCTGAAACCTGCTCAATTTTGGTAAACTGCTGGCTTTCGAGATAGCAGTGGCAAAGCATCACAACAACATGAAAGCCACCATTGTATGACAAACAAGCGTTGGAAGTGTTCTATAAATTGAGGAGAGAATAGTTGTGACTCATTTTTGAAGTATCCAAGTAATTTTTGACCTAAAGAGGTGTTTTTTTAATCTCAGAATTTTCCATACTTCTAGAATTAGTACAATTTCATCTTTAGAGAAATATAAGGAATTACTCAGTAAATTCCAGTATTAAAAGTAGCAACTTTAAAAACTATTCAACTACAGCATTCCTTTTTCAATAAAAGTTGATTAAATTCTGTTCTTCCTCTCACAGAGCTATCTATGGAGAATTGTTATTATCAGTAACCTAAAAATGATTATGCATCTTGCAGGAATATAGGGACACAATACATTATTTCAGTTCCTCCTAGAAGGAAATTTTAGATACAGTTAAGAATATATTTATTTGAAATACTTTAATAACAATAAATTTAGAATTAAAACTGGTGGCAACTTGGATGTAATCAAGGTGTACATGTCTTTTATCCAGATAATTAAAGCAATAAAAGAAAACAGTCAGAATGTCCCTGGTATGAGAGAATAATGAGATTTTCCTCTCATATACTCTGGGCATATTATTCAAAGAAACCAGTCCTTGGAGAAGGAAATCAAGCGTGGTTACATGCAGTCTGAGTAAAAAGAGAACACTTTGGGATGGATTGATACAGTGGCTGCAACAATGAGCTCAAACATAGCAATTGTTGGGACGTTGAAACAGGACCAGGTAGTGTGTCCTCCTTTGTGCATTACAATCCTATGAGTTGGGGATGACTCACGGGCATCTATAGTCACTGCAGAATCGATTTATTTGCTGTGGGAATACACAATAAAAATAAGTATTGTCAAATTAGAGAAGACACACATTCAAAGATAAATATTTGGAAAGAGAGAAGTACTAGTAACCTCCACTTGCCGAAGGGAACATAGAATTAAACTATATGTGTTGGCAGAGTAAGGAACAATGGTATTAGGATTTATTTAGGAAAGCAAGAGACACACTGTCCTTCACTGACCCGTAACCCTATGGAGGACAGCACTGCAGACACTGTGTGGAAGATGTGCCTGATCTGACCCACCACATGGGAGTTAAACACTAAGGGCATGCAGTGGAGCGGCAGCGGGAACAGACCAACGAAGTACCCAAGGAATACCAAAAATAGACTTTGGGGTCAGGTGGGGTATATTAATTTTCCATATTTATAAAAGTCACCTATTGTAATTTGTGGGGGATTCATTCTAGGACGAGGGCAGATACCACAATTCAGGGGCGCCCAAGCCCTGCATATGAAATGGTGTAGTATTTGCATATAATCTATGCACAATCTCCCAAGCCTTACTTTATCTTTCTAAATTCAAAACACTCATTACCATTAGTCAATCCAGATTCACAACAAAAATATAGGACAAGGTAGAATTAACTTTGTGGTATTCCAAAGCTATAAATACTGTATGTGAGCAGAAAACCTCATCTTTCTCCCCCTGAACTACGGGATCAAGAATTTACAGAGAATATAACATGTTATTTATACCACATTCAGTATTATATAATATTATCTAAAATTTGTACATGATTTTGACCTCTGGTTGTATAGTGGGTAAAGAGTTGGGTGCCTCTAAATCTGTACCAAAAAGAGCTAGCTGGCATTCGACCATTTCATGAGATAGCATATGGTCAAGAACCAATGGTACTGAAGGAAGAAGTCCAAACTACACTATAGGCATTAGCCAAAAACAAGTGTCCAAGAATTGATGTAATTCCAGTTAAAACATCCCAACAAGCTAGTAAAGCACTTGAAGAACTCATTCATATTTTCTGTGAAATTTGGAAGGCAGCTACTTAGCCTACTGATTGGAAAAGGTACATATTTGGATCCATTTGAAAGAAAGGTGACTCAGCAACATGTTCAAATTAAAGAACAATATCATTAATATCACATTCTAGTAAAATTTTTCTGAAGATCATCCAATAATGGTTGTGGGAAGCATATATTGACAGGGAACTGAGAGAGGTTTGGGCCAGATTCAGAAGAGGACATGGAGCAAGAGATATCATTATTGATGTCAATCTTTTCTGAAAGAAGAAAATTACAGGTGTTTACTTGTGTGCCAAGGCATTCAACTATGCGAACCATAACAAACTATAGATAATTTAGAAAAAGATGGAATGCCAAAATACTATATTGTGCTCATGCAGAAACTGTATGTGACTCAGTTGTGCAAATAGCACATGAAAATACGGCATTTTAAAAAATCAGGAAAGTGTGCATCAGATTTCTCTTCTATCACTACACTTTTTCAATCTGTATTTGAAGCAAAGAATCAGAAAATGTGGGTTAGATCAAAAAACGTAGCATCAGGATTGGAGGCCGGCTCATCATTAACAGTTGACACAAACTTGCTTCCGAAACGTGATCGTGGGAAGCACTCGTTGATAAAGATCAGGAATTGTAGCCTTCAGTATGGATTGCAACTCAACATAAATGAGAACAACATTCTCACAACCGCACCGATAGATAATATCATTGTAAATGGAAAAAAGATTAGAGCTCTCAAGGATTTTGCCTTGTTTGGATCCACAGTCATTGCTCATGGAAGCTGCAAGCAGGAGATCAAACAACGCATTGCGTTGGGTCATGGGTTGGCAAACTCTTGAGACTAAAGAACCAATCCTGTCCCTCCTATCCACTTTAAAATCACTCAAGAGCCTTCAGTATGTTTTTCCAAACCAATGAAGTCACGGTGATCTGAAATAATCACTTTCAAATGTTTTCAACGTTACTTCAGAGCCACATGTTCACATTGAAAGAGCCGCGTGAGCCTCGTGAGCTACAGTTTGCATTGAGTGAATCTGCTGCACAAGACTTATTCGAAGTGTTGAAAAGCAAAGATGTTACCTTGAAAAATAAGGTGTGCCTAATCCAAAGTATGGTATTTTCAATTGCCTCATATGCATGTGAAAGCAGGACATTAGGTAAAGAAGACAGAAAAGAATCAGCCTATTTTCCTTAAGGTACTGATAAAGAGTATTGAAAGTATTATGGACTACCAAAAACAAACAAAAAAATATTTCTGGGAAGCCATACAACCAGAATGCTTCTTAGACTAATAAGAATTTATCTCTAATGCTTTTGAAATGTTCTCAAGAGATAGCATTTCCAGGTGAAGAACATCATACTTCCTAAAGAAGGAGGGCAGTAAAAACAGAGCAAGGGCCTCAACAAACTGGATTGTCAGCGTGGCTTAAACAATGTGCTCGTCATCAGAACAATTGTCAGGATGACACTGGATTGGGCAGAATTTCATTCTGTTGTACAAAGGGTAGTTATAAGCTGAAACAGACTCTGGGGCAGCTAGCAGTTACAGCATCACTAAATGTATGTACTTCTAAAACTATATAAAGGTACACTATTAATAAGTTTGACTATACATACATCTTTCTGATTTTGGTCATCATTGCTATCTGTTCCTTCATCATTCATGCATTTTCTTCCAAATCATCTCTGCCAGACATTACTACCCTCTTATTCCAGAATCTTTCATAGATTCACCATTAGTTCTAACTTTGTATTTCATGGATCAACTTTCTGTCTTAAAATGTCAGACAAGTTCTATAAGCAAAATTTTTCCCTTCATATCTCACTGTTCTAAAGCTTAACTCAAATGCCATTTTACATTATTCTAAGAAATTCATCTGAAGCTTCTTTCTAATTTTGATCGCGAACAAAAAACATATCTAGAGTTCTGAGACTTAGGCCCTAAAAAGCATCACCAATTGCGTGCCCAATTACATAAGTGAATTCCCATTTAATGAATTATTCCTTGGTTAAGTCAACAAGCAATACAACTATTGTGGCCCAGGAGTAAAAGTATTTCACTCTATATATTTCTAGAAAGAAATCAAAGTATCACTAGAAGCAACCAAACATTTTTATTAACAAGGCCAAGTGGATCTGTGGTCATTGAGTTGATTCTAATCCACGGTGGCCAAAAAGAACAGGGAGTGCAGGTTCCAAGACTATAATTTTTAGGGTAGCAGACAGTTCCCACTGAATAGCTGACTAGTTCTAATGTCTAACTTGTATTTAGTAACTTGTCTTATAACCACCATGCCTTTATGACTGATTGGTAAAAGCATAGGTCTATCAAAATAGTAGGTATTTCAATTTTGTAATTTCAAGTACGGTAAAACAGAACTTAAAGTGGTATTCATTGAAGCTAAAGAAGTGAAAGTCTTGGCTCAATTACATTATGACTTTGGGGCACAGACTTGACCTTGATCTATTAATTTAACCCCAGAGAATATGCTCTTGAATATCCTTAAGGATGAGCACAAGTTTATAGCATAAAAACATTTTTAAGTATTAATGTAATAACAGCTTTGGTTTTCTAAAAGAATTTCTTCCTCACTTAGTAAAATAATTAGGAACTGGTTTTCAGATACTTACCCAAAACATATTTCTTCCTAACTTAATAAAATAATTGGGAATTAGTTTCCAGATGCTTGTCACTCACTGGACATTTATCCCAATCAACATTAATTATAAATAGTATAGTAAGATATCCATTCCTTTAGAGTGACCACTACTCTCAGTTATTTCTATATGTACATTTTTATAATTTATTATTGATCCCTGGTGGCACAGTAATTGTTTGGTAACTAACCAAGTTCAAGGTGGTTTACAGGACAAAGATGTGATAGTCTATTTTGAGAAAGATCCAAGTCTAGGAAGTCTGATGGAAGGTTTTCCACTGTGCAGCAGGGACCATCTGAGTCAGAATCAACAAGAAGGATTTGTTTTATTTAACTTGAATTGCATGTTTGACCTACCCAATGATCTTCCCTGTAACAAAAAATAAGTATGTGCATTTCTCTCTCCTATTGTAAATGCCACATTTTGAACCTGATTCTAATTCTTAATTACCTTGATCTAGGTAGGTGTCTCATATACTGAAATAGAGATACTGATAAATATATCATTTGAAGTTGCTGTACATACATTTAAAACCATCTAATTAAGAGAGATGGTCTTTCAGTGTGCAGTTAGGGGTAATGATTTTAATTAAAATTTTTCTTTCTGCCTTGAACTTTAAACTTCTTTAACATTTTCTCTTAAATATTTAAAGAATGGTAAAAATGCTCTGACTCTTTTAAGTTTGAACTAATTGGTTGCTTTACATTTATGGTTAAGAATAAAAAACCCTGTAGGTAAACAGATTCCTTGGTCTAATTCATTTTTCTAAATGGCTTAGTTTTAATCCTTTAGACACAAGCATATGCCAAATGTTAATGCTAGTCTTCAACTTGGGGTCGGGAGAGGAGAGGAAAGGGAGGAAAAAAAGAAGACATAGAAAAAGAAAGAAAGATGGTTTCATGGATGTTAATAACCATCATTGTCTTTCTATTTCCATACCATCATAGTTTTTAGTACCTTATTGTTCCCTGTGCCTCGGCTTTTCCTTTGGGGTTCCAAGTAATTTTAAATAATTTCCCATATTTTTGCTGTTATTTTGCTATTCACTAATAGGACTTTTAGGTAGCTCTAATTTCTCCTGGTTTAGATATCAGAGCAATTATCTTTGTGGCACTACCTTTCAAATAAGTCTAGAGCAATTTTTGTCATTGTTTCATAATCCCACTGCTAACCTCTCTTAATTTTAAGGGACACTGAAAACAATTCTTTGAATGAATGATGCAACATAAAGGATAATCCCCTGAAAAATACAGAACTACAACTTTATCTTAAGTTTCCACCTACATTTGTAGGTCTATATAATGACTCAACTGTACAAATTGAAGAGAGATTATCATGTAGCATCTGATGGCTGCCCCTTATGCTGCAAAGTGTGTTTTCAAAAATAATTTCCTGCCACATTCCTGACTGTATTTGCAGCCTGGATTGATCTCCTTCCCTGCTGTTCTCTGATTCTGCCCCTGGGTTACTAACAGCCCCAACAGACAGACTGGCTGGTACTACCTGCTGCTCAAACACAGATTAACTCACTACCAGCCATATGGGCTAGCGACTTCATAAATTCCTGCCCTTTTGCTTTTAGCTCTTAGGAAAGTTAATGGACAGTTTTCTGCTGAAGAGAACAACAAACCTGGTAGCGTGCAGGCTGGGCAGTAATCACCTGCACCCTACCCAACTGGCACCTCCATCTGCCTTTCAGCAGCTATTTGTGTGAAGGGAATAGATTATTGCATTCAAAGCTATTACTATGCTGTTAGCCAACACCATTTGCCTCAATTAGAAACTCAAATGATTAAACACCTAACTTATATTCCTATTATTTATGATCATTACTGAATGAATTCATTGTGACAGAGGTTATCAAAGTGTTCCAGAGTTTTAAAAAATTAAGTAATTTCATAAGCATTTGCAAGTGTATTCAAATATATATGCTTAATTTTTAAAATTACTTTATTGGGGGCTCATACAAGTCTCAGCACAATCTATCCATACATCCATTGTATGCAAAGAACATTTGTACCTTTGATGCCATCATCATTCTCAAAACATTTTCTTTCCACTTAAGCCCCTGGTATTGGCTTCTCCTTTTTCCACCCCTCCCTGTTACCCCTCCCTCATGAACCCTTGATAATTTACAAAATATTATCATTTTATCTTCTCGAACGCTGTCCGTTGTTGCCTCTTGCCCACACTTAGTTTTTAAAGTAGTTAAATTCATGTTCTAAGTCACAACATGGTAAAATGGAGAAGAATTTCTTTTTCATATATAAATCATTTTATTGGGGGCTCACGTGATCCATACATTCTTTCATGTTGTCAAGCACATTTGTTGCCATCATTATTCTCAAAACATTTGCTTTCCACTTGAGCCCTTGGTATCAGTTCCTCGGTGTTGTCTCCTCCCTTCTCGCTTCCCCTCTTGCTCATGAACCTTGATAATTTATAAATTAGCATTATTTTGTCATGTCTTACACTGTCTAATGTGTCCCTTCACCCACTTTTTTCTTGTCTTTCCCTTCAGATGGGGGTTATATGTAGGTCCTTATGGTTGGTTCCCCTTTTCTACCCCACCTTCACTCCACCATCCCGGTATCACCACTCTCACCACTGATCTTGAAGGGATCATCTGTCCTGGATTCCCTGTGTTTCCAGTTCCTATCTGTACCAGTGGACATCATCCGACTTAGCTGGATTTGTAAGGTAGAATTGGGATCATGTTAGTGGGGTGGGGAAAGGGAGGGAGGAAGCCTTTAAGAACAAGAGGAAAGTTGTATGTTTCATTGTTGCTACACTGCACCCTGACTCGATCATCTCTTCCCCAGACTCTACTCTAAGGGGATGTCCAGTTGCCTACAGATGGACTTTGGTTCCCCAATCTGCACTCCAGCCTCAGTCACAATGATATGATTTTTTATTCCTTGATGCCTGATACCTGATCCCTTCAACGAGTGTGATTCTTTCCTGTGGGCTTTGTTGCTTCTTAGCTAGCTAGATGGCCACTTGTTTATCTTCAAGTCTTTAATACCCCAAACAGTATATCTTTTGTTTTTGTTTTGGGGTGATGGGGCATCACTGCCCTCTGGTGGTCGTGAGAGCTACCCAGTCTTGCTGCTGCTGGATTTGAACCGCCAAGCCAGTGGACCGCAGTGCCACACTCAACCACTCTGCCACTGGGACTAAGCCTGAGTATATCTTTTGATAGTCGGGCACCATCAGCTTTCTTCATCACATTTACTTAGGCACACATTTATCTTCAGTGGTCATATTGAGAAAGTGAGCATTATGGAATGCCAGTTTAATAGAACAAAGTGTTCTTGCATTGAGGGAGTACTTGAGTGGAGACCAAATTTCCATCTTCTACCTTAATATGAAACCTATAAATATATGCACATAGATCTATTTCTGCATCAACATATGTAAATATATTTACAAATATATATATATATTTGTATTTACAAATGTATATGTATATATAAATATACACATTTACAAATATACATACCTGTATTTGGAACTCTGTAAATGCCCTCTGCCTCCTAGTTCATTCACCTATTTCCTTTTATTTTCCTCTTGCCCCATTATCATGCTCAGCCTTTATTTGAATTTCAGTATTTCCTCTTGGTTACATTTCCTATGATCAAACCCTACCAGGCTTCTTATACCCTCCTCACTACTGATTTTGGATCACTGTTTTTCTCTTGTCCCTGGGTTTGTTAACTCCTCTCCCCCACCTCCTCCTCTTACCTGTCCCCCCAGAGCCATTGGTCCTGCTGTTTTCTCCTCTAGATTGTTTATCCAGCCTATCTTTTCTAGATAGACCCGCAGAAATAATAATATGCACAAAAACAAGACAGAGCAAAGAAAAGCAACAAAAGAAAATGAAACAGAACAGCAAAAACAGCAACAAGAAGAAAACAATGACCAAAATAAAGTCTGTAAATAGTTCCAGGTCTGTTTGTTGACCTTCAAGAATGTTTTTAGGTTGTGTCTGCTGGGGTGCTACACCCTGGCACCAAAGTCTATTTTTGGTACTCCCTCTGAACTTCCTTGCTCTGCTCCCCTTCTTGTTCTGCTGCACATCCTTAGTGTTTTGCATTGGTGAGGTGAAGTCACCAGATAGAGCACAATTCCCACAATGTGTCTTCAGTGTGACCCCTGCATGGCGATAGGTCAGTAAGGAATGTGGTCTCATAGTGAGACCAGCCATATGTTACTCTCTGTCCTTTGGCTGCTCTGAGCAATGATATTGTCTTCAAGACTTGGTGTACCAGTATGTGCTCCACCCTCTCTTCCTTCCTCTCTTCCTCCCCTTTCATTTGCTCCCATGTTCTCCGATCAGACATGTCACTCTCTCTGAGCTTTAGCTTCAGTGTTCTCCTCTGAAGTGAATTCATCAGGGGTGACAGGTAGGGGGTGGGGGGTGGAAGGCTGTCCATGTAGCTGGGGTTGGGGCCAGCCCCCAAGACCTCTCTATTGGATGTGTGCTTCAGGTGGCTGTGTTGCATTCACATCTTGGAGCACCGGCCTGAAGTTTGGTCCCTCTTTCCCTGTGGAGATATATGCTATGCCTTTCTCTTGGGTGGGTTAGTGCCCTGTTTCCCAGCTACTCATTTGAAAAAGATTTTCTTATTTAGATTTACCATGACTTAGCACATATCCATTGTTGTGTCTAATATCGCTCTGAAATATCTGAGTTTGTGAAAGTATAGTGCAAATTGTATGACAGCACTTAAGTGCCACACATGTCTACTGGTATACATTGGTTTTATTGTAACTAAATAACAGGTTGTCAAATTATCTGAGTCTTAATTATATTGACTCAAATTTTTCAGCAGCAAATGATCAGTAATATAAATATAATCGCTAGCAGTAATATATGGTTCAGACTTTTAGCACTGCAACCATGCTCAACTCATCTTGATTGAGTCAACAGGGGTAGAATAATTAAAATTTTGGATAATCAGATTAGACTTAGTAACTCATCAGAAATGCTTTATTTCACTAATTGTTTGCTCTTTGCTTGAAATATTACTTTCTAAAATTGTTGATCACATAACACCTCTACACTAAGAACTTAACTAATGTTAAATCATTTGGGTGGTTTATAATAAGAACATAATGTGGAAGTTGGTTTAATTTTTAAGCTGTCTTATAAGTTTTAACAGTTGTCAACTCTTTATTAAATACTTCATTTCCTTTATATTTAAACTGTGTTAAAGAAATAAAAAGAATATAGTCTCTCACAAAAATAAATCATCAACTTAAAAATTGTTACATGGCAATATGACATGTAAAATTATATCTTAAATTAATTTCTCTTATGCTTCATCTTTTTAAAACATTATAAGTTTGGTGATAGTTTACAGAGCAGTTAAGTTTTCCACTAAATAAGTCAATACATTTTGTATCATCCCCTTCATTCAACTCCCTCGATGTGTCATCATTATCCCACTTCTTCCTCATATTTCCAATTCTATTCCTTCTTCTTTCCTAACCCTTCTGAAGTTTGTACTTGGGCAAACACTCACCTTTTGATCTTATTTGGTTGACTATTCTGCAATGTGTGTATCTCATTAGTGTTACTGTTCCCCTTATAAGCCAGTCTATTGCCTGGCTGAAATTTTAGCCACACAAGCAGCTCAGTTGCAGACTTAAAGGGGACTAAAGGCCATAATCTCAAAGGATCTGGCTGTTTCTAACTGACTAGCAAATGCGGTCTCTTTAACGATTTCGAGCTTTGTTCTACATACAGCAGTCACCCACCTCCTGACCTCTCTTCATCCATTAACTCTCTAATATAATACCTTTTAGAGCATTTGATAGAGTAGCTGGGTGCAATCTAGTTCTTATGGCCTCAGGGTAGAAGGGACTAATGTATCAAATAGTTCATTCAACTAATTGTTTCCATGTGTCTTTCAATTTACATCAATCCTATAGATAGAAAAAGAGCAATAGTTTCCACCTTAGATAGAAATTCATGAATTTTTAAAACCCCAATTTGTGTTAAATAAAGTAGGATGTAGAACATTTTCTTTGTGAATGCAATTGTCAATTAACCTTAGTATCTCACAAGACTAATGTCCCAAGCCCATAGACCCAGTTATTAATTCCCTCAAGGTATTTGGTGTGTGTGTGTTAGACAGGGTTCTCTAGAGAAACAAAACCAGGACACTAGTAATTCTCTCTATATACTTATATAGATAGAAGATATACAAGATAAGAAATAAACAGTTAACTAATCTATAAAGCTGTACAAATGGTTGGGTGTAACTCACTTGCATGAGACAGCTAGAAGACTGGCAGTCCTTGGAGTCTTGAGGGCCGCTGAGTAGTCCTCTGTAGAGCAATCCAGGCTATCTGGTCACAGGCAGCAAACAGCAGAGCAGGTCACCAACAGTCAGCCAGATGACAGAGCCCAACAGTCCCCAGCTCAAGAGATGGATATCCCAGGAGCGTGGCAAAGTAGGGCTAGAAGGAACCTGAGCTCACAGCAACACAGTCCACAATCAGGTGTCCCACGGGTAGTGTTACTTGGAGGTCGAGGCACAGGACGAACAAGGCAGCTGCCTGGTCTGAAGACCCAAGAGCAAGAGAGCAAGGGTGGAGCTCAACAAGTCATTTCTATCTCCGCCTTTCAATTGATCTCCTGTGTTCATTGGCTGCATCACAACTAACCTACCTATCGTCATCGGCCATGTTGGCACAACAAGCTTACCTGTCACAGTATGTCTAAGAAGTTTGTAAAACTTTGCCCTCTTTCTGCTCCTTCACAATGATGGATATATTTGTAGCAAAAGTAAGCACACTTCTACAATTCCTACTCTCTGAGAAGTCACACCTGTTTAGCCTGCGTATCTGGATGCATCTACTCAGAGATCTCTGTTATTGCAAAATTGCCGTTAACCAAATTTACTCTGTTGTGTTTAACTTATGAGAACTACCAGTATCTTCCCCTGGTGTCATTATTTTTTGCCAACCTTTCTCTTTTTACATTTTGCTTTTCCCTTCCCTCAAGTTACCACTTGTCTACCCTCGAGCTAGTGTTTTTTTTTCCCATTTGACTTCACTATATTTCTTACTGATTTGTGAAAGCAGAATTTAATATTATTTTCCATTGATTTCCCTAAGCACAAACAATGCCATAAGAAAGCATTGACATTATTTTACTATGTAATATTTGTGCTATGTGAATTTTTGCTGTATACCTATATATGCATATAATTTGTGGCTTTCTTTTTAAAATTTTATCTGTGCACACATACACTAATACATGTGTGTGAATGTTCTTTTAACTATAAACTTGTTCAGAAGCAAAGTATTTTTTAAAACCTGGTATATCTTAAAAGTAAGCCATGCATTCTACCTAATGAAAATGTATTCTAAAAAAAGTGTATTCTGCAATTTATTCTGGTCTTTATGTTTTTATTCTCTTAGTAAACACATAAGGACTTATCCAAATTAACTGTATATCAAGTATTTGTGAGCCTGATATTATTAATTACACTATGAATTAATTATACTTTAATTGTTGAAGGATTGTATGAGAAAAATTGAGAACCAATTTATTTTTATGTTCTGTCAAAGTAAAGAGTTAATAAATTTGTCTAGTGCATTTTAAGCCTTAAAAATTAGAACAAGTGGGCTGAGCCCTGGTGGTTTAGTGGTTGCGCATGGGACTGCGACTCACTGGATTGGAGGTTCAAACCCAGCAGCAGCTCTCCAGGAGCAAGGCTGGGCCTCCTGCTCCCACCACCAGAGGGCAGTGATGCTCCCCCCCCCAAAAAAAAAGCAACAAAATTAGAACAAGTGAATAAATGAGTGAGTGGAAAAATGAACTGAGATATATATATATATATATATATATATATGTGTGTGTGTGTGTATATATATATATATATATATATAACAAACCATGTTCAATATTATGGGCTATGACCCCAAAAGAAATTTATCGCATCCAATAGTTACTTTAAATTATGTGTGATATTTTCATTGAATTACTAAAGGACTTTTGCTAATATTTAAATATCCATTTAAAAATATTTTTATGTTTATTTTTCCATATCAATTTTGAAAAAAATAATCCACAACTTTGGACAAGATTGCATTAGCCCATTTCTATATAATCTTATCTAATTAGCACAAAAATAAACTCTAAAAATAATGCAAAACACAGTGATGGAAGAAATCTGAAAGGCAATAAAACGAAGGCACGTTTGAACCCCTTGAACTGAAGGAATAATAAGGAACTCTTATAATTCCCTTCATGCCCCTCCAAAGAAAAGTTCATGTAGGCATTTCCCAGTCCCCAATAGAAGGCAGCAATAGAAGGCAGCCCAGGTTGGGTCATGCCTTTCCCAAACTGAATAGCCATCCTGTTGAAAACATCACCCGAGCAAAGCACCATAGCAAGAGAGATGCATTTGTAGTCCAATGAACAATAAGTACCCTGTAGAGAAATTCACCTTCTCAGACAGTTTGACGTTCCCTTTTCTACCAAGAGACACAACAATGGAAGGATAATATTAATAAGATTGATGTTGCATCCTGAGACTCCTCCACGCAGAGAAGCAAAGAATAAAAGAAGGAATCCTGCCTTTGTTGGTACTTTTAAGTGCCATCCAATTGGTTCCTCCTCAGTCACCACGTGTGAAACACTGGCCGATCTTGTACCATTCTCCTAATTCTTTTCCTCTTTGAGTCCTCTACTGCAGCCACTATGTTGAACTATCTTTTTCTTGTTGCCTGCTTACTTTATCAAGCATGATGTCCTGCTCCAGGAAATAGTCTCTCCTGATAATATGTCCAAAGTACATGTAAGGAAGTCATGCCATCCTTGCTCTAAGGAACATTCTGATTATACCCGATAAAAGACAGAATTGTTTGTCCTTCTGGAAGTCCATACTGCTTTCAAAATTCTTTGTCAATACCATAGTTCAAATATTTTCTTTCTTTAATTTTTTTAAATCATTTTATTGGCAGCTCATACAGCAACCTAGTGCGCCAAGATGTGAATGCAACACAAAGCAGGGAACCCCTAAAGAAGTCTTTGGAGCCAGCCTCAACTACATGTACATCCCCCAACCCCCCCACCAGAAGATTGCACTACAGAGGATAGCACTGTAGCTTCACCTCAGGAAGAGGGGCCCATCTGATCAAAGCACACAGGAGCAAACAAATAGGAAAGGATAGAGTGGAACATCTCCTGGCCCACCAACCCCAAAGATGATATTCCTGCTTAGAGTGACCAATGCACAGAAAGGACCAGAGGATCAGCCACACAATGAGATGAGTCTCTCACTGACCCATATCACTATGAGGAATAATCCTGGATGCACAGTGTGGGAATTGTGCCTGATCCAACCCCACCACACTGGGCCAAAAGGCTAAGGGCATGCAACAGTGGAGCAAAGCAATGAAGTCTCTGGGGATACCCAAAATAGATATGGGGCCCAGGGCATGGCACCCCAATAGACTCAACCTGAAAACACTCCTAAAAGTCAACAAACCTGAAATTATTTACAGGCCTCTTTTTTTCTTTTTGTCATTGGGGGTTTTTGGTTGTTGTTTGGTTATTGGGTTTTCGGGGGGGGGGGGTTGTTTGTTTGTTTGTTTGTTTTACTCAGCCTTGCTTTTGTGCTTGTTATTGTCTCTACATGTCTATCTAGATAAGATAGTTGTGGTAAACAATCCAAAGGAGAAAACAACAGGACCAATGGTTCCTGAAAGACATGGGAGAGGGGAGGCAGGGAAAGGAAGTGGTGTTAACAAACCCAGGGACAAGGTAACAGTGCGTAATGTAAAAGCGATGGCAATGAGGCCATAGCATACCTGCTAGGACTTGAAGAAGGGCACTTTAATTGAGAAGAATTACTGAAACCCAAATAAAGGCTGAACATAATAGTGGCACAAGAGGAAATTAAAAGGAAATAGGAGAATGAACTAGAAGACAAAGGGCATTTGTAGAGGTCTAAATATAGGCATGTTCATATGTAAATATATTTCTACCTAGTGTTAGAGTAATAGACCTATTTACATTTATTTATATGTTAAGTATTAAGGTAGCAGACGGACATAGGGTCTTTACTCAAGTACTCCCTCAGTACAAGAAAACTTTGTTGTACTAACCTGGCATTCCTGGGTGCATAAGAAAATGTGATGAAGAAAGCTTATGGTGTCTGGTAATCAAAAGCTATAGTGTCTGGGAACTTAAAGGCTTGAAGATAAACCAGCAAACATCCAGTTGAGAAACAAAAATGTCCACATGGAAAAAGCATACCAGCCTGTGTGATAATAAGGTGTCAAAAGGCATAAGGTATCAGGCATCAAAAACCCAGAACAAAAAAAAATCATGTCAGTGGAAATGCAGAGTGGAGATCCAAAGTCCATCTATAGACAATTGGACATCCCCTTACAGAATTGTCACAACCAAGAGACGAGCCAGCCAGAGTGAAGTATAGCACAAATGAAACATACAGCTTTCCTGTAGTTCTTTTTTTCTAATATTTTTATGGGGGACTCATCTCTTAACACAATCTATACATTCATCCATTGTACATATAACATTTTCTTTCTAATTTAGTCCTTGAGATCAGCTCCTCATTTCCCCCAGTCCCTTCCCTGCCCTCCTTCCCTCATGGACCCTTGATAAATTATAGGTTATTATTTTCATATCTTGCATCATGCTCTGTCACCCCTCACCACTGTACTATTTTTTTGTTCCCCTGGAAGGGGGTTGTATGTTGACCCTTGTGATGGATTCCTCCTTTCTCCCCTCTATGTTCCCTTTATCTTTCTGGTATCTCTATTCTCATTTCTTAGTCCTGAGGAGCTTATCTACCCTGGATTCCCTGTGTTATGGGTTCTTATCTGTAGCAGTGTATATGTTATTGTCTAGATTGATTTGTAAGGTAGAATTGATGTCATGATAGTGTGTGGGGGTAGGGGATGGGTGAGTAGGAAGCAATAAAGCTAGAGGAAATTTGTATGTTTCATTGGTGCTGTACTGTATCCTGATTGGTTTATCTCTTCCTTGTGATCCTTCTGTAAGAGGATGTCCTATTGTCTACAGATGTGCTTTGGATCTCCACTCTGCTCTCCCCCCGACTCCCATTCACATTGGTATGATTTTGTTCTGGATCTTTCCTCTAGTTCTTTGATGCTCCACCCCCATCCCCACTATCGTGATCCCAATTCTATCATACAAACCCGGCTATATCAGAGCATGTAAACAGGAGCAGATAAGAGCTGGTAACACATGGAATCCAGGACAGAAAAATCCCTCAGGACCAATAGTGAGTGCAGCAATATCAGGAGGGTAAGGGGAGCATGGAGGAAGAGAGGGTGAACTGATGACAATGATCTACATATAACCCCTCCCTGGGGAATGGAAAATAGAAAAGTGGGAGAAGGAAGACATAAGTCAGTGTAAGACAAGAGAAAATAATAGCAATTTGTAAATTGTGAAGATTCCAGAGGGAGGTTGTGTGGGTGAGGGAGGGGAAAAATTAGGAGCTGATACCACAGGCTCAAGTAGAGAGAAAATGTTTTGAAACTGATAAGGGCATCAAATTCTTCTTCATTCTTCCTTACACTTTTTCTAATTTTCACATGCATACAAGACAATTGAAATAGCATGGCTTGCATTAGGTGCCCCTTAATCCTTTTAGTAAATGAGCAGCTTTTCTTCCTTTTGAACACTTCAAAGAGGTCTATCCAATGCAGTGCATGGCTTGATTTTTCAACTGCTCTTCCATGAGTGTTGTTAGGACTGCAATCAAAATGAAATACTGGAAAACTTTAATTTTTTCTCCATTTACCATGATACTGTCTATTGTCTATAATGGCACCTTCTACCCAGCATGGATAATGAGATCCCACCATACAAAACACCTGGTCAGGAAAATGTTTGACCCTAAGGGTCTGAGACTCACCTCTCCTTCTGAGAAACACCGACATGAAAGCTCTCCTAGGGGAAATCTCTCTTATCCTGAAGAAACATCACCACAGTCAGCGGAAACCTCCCTAGAACTCCATAAAATAATCCAACCCAGATTGACATGGCAACGTCTTTGAAAAATAAACTTTAAAAGATACAACAGTTCACAAAATTAGGCCAGGAGCTACGTGCTAAATCTGAATATTATGTCTAACTAATAGCATGAGAAGTAAAAGGTTGCAGATTCTTCTAATAATATAGGAAACTTATCAAGGGTACAATTAAAAATTACACATCATATCAAAAACCAATAGCATAATAATCTGAATGATAAAACACATTTTGATAAATTGATACCAATACAAACATCAATCAAGTATTAAAATTGCAGGAAGAGATTTTTAAAAATCATTTTATTGGGGGTTTTGAGAGATCTTATAGCAGTTTAGGCACCAATTGTATCAAGCATATTTATACATATGTTGCCATATCATCATTTCTAAACCATTTTCTACTTGAGCTCTTGATATAAGCTCCTTTTCCCCCCTTTCTCCTCTCCCCTCCCACCCTCATGAATCCTTGATCAATTATATATTGTTTTTATTATTTAGTATCTTACACTGCCCATTTTCTCCCTTCACCCACTTCTCTGTCATTCATCCACTTGGGAGTGGTGGGCCTATCTATTCAACTTTGTAATGGGTTCCCCTTTTCTCCCCCTTCTCCCTCCCTGACCATCCCCCTACCCTCAGGATATTGCTATTCCACTACTGTGGGAGGTGCAGCTCTTTCCTGAATTTCATGTGGCCATAACTTATTTGTACCAGTGTGTATTCTCTGATCTAGCCAGATCTGTGAGGTGGGTCTAGATCATGGTAGTAGGGAAGGAGGCATTCACTAAATAAAGGAATGATGTGTGTTTCAGGAGTCCTATACTACACCCTGCCTAAATCATCCCTTCTTTATAACCCTTCTCTGGGGCATATCCAATTGTCTAGAGAGGGGTTTTGGGTCTCCATTCCAAGCCCCCTCATATCCATCTGATACCATGAAGGTCAAGTAGTATAGAATATATAGTAAATATACATATATTTATATTTTATTGAGAGCTCTTAGAGATATCATTACAATACATAGTTTCATTAGATCAAATGTAATTGTGCAATTTTTCCCTCATCATTTACAACCCAATTTTTTTTCATGAAATCCTTGATATCAGCTACCCTGTATCCCCTACCTCCTTGTCTTACCACTCCCCTGAACCTTTAACAAATTATACAGTATTATTAGTATTGTTTTGTGGGAGGGTTTTGGGTTTTTTTTTGCCAGACTTACACCATTCAATGAATCTATCACCTAAAATTCTGATGCCAAATCCCCAGAGTGGGGTTATGCAGTTATCATTGCTATCAGTTCACCCTCCCCCCATTTCCCTTACTCTTCCCATGCCCTCAGGGACTAATCACTCCCATTATTGTTTCTGATGGGTTTATCTAGCTTGGATTTCATTTATAGAAAGATCTTACTAATACGAATGTGCAGAACTCAGGTCTAGCAACATTAGTGAGGTAAATCTAAGGCCAATAATAGTGAGAGGAGGAAATTTTAATGAACTACAGAAAAGTTATGTGTTCACTATGCCTCTACTCCACCCTGGTTGTATCACCCCTTCTGTGTGGTCCTTCTATAGGGGACTGTCCAATTATCTTGCAAGTGGGCTTTGGGGATCCACTTTTCCTATGCTCCTTCATATATCAAATATCAATTTGGTTGCTTGTTTTTTAACTACTAATACCTCTTCCTGTGGACTCATCATGATCACACAGGCTGGCATGCTTCTTCCCTATGGGCTTTGTTACTTCCCTGACAGATGGCCACTTGTTTAACTTCAAGCCTTTAAGACACCAGATGCCATATCTTTGTTAGTTTGTTTGTTTGGGTGGGTATCCCTACCTTCTGGTGGGAGTGAGAGGCCCAGGCTTGCTCCTGGAAAGTTGCTGTTGGATTTGAACCACCAAGGCTGTGGCTCATAGTACCGCACTGAACCACTATGCCACCGGGCCTCAGCCCCAGACGCCATATCTTTTGATGGCCAGGAACCATCAGCTTTCTTCATCACATTTGCTTATGCATCCATTTTGTCTTCAGCAATCGTGCTGGGAAGGTGACTATCATACATTGCCACATTATTAGAACAGATCTTTCATATACTAAGGTGGAATTTAAATAGAGGTCCAAAATCCATCTGCTTCTATATATATATATATATATATATATATATATATATATATATATATATATATCTTTATATATTTACATGTTTACATCTATACCTATATATATAATTTTCCTTCCTTGTTTCCTCTATTTCTTTCCTCCTACCCAATGCTCATTAAGAGTTGAATATAAACCCAGAATGAAAAAAAAAGAAAAAAGGTCATTCTCAGAGTTAAAAAAAACATATAATTTTCCTAGCAGAGTTATCTTCAGTAATTGTCTAGAATTAATCAAGCAGAAGTGAATAATAAAAGCAAGGCTCTTGGAAGAAAAAAGAAAGAAAGGGGATAAGGTCAAAATTTCAGGATATGTAATAGATTATGGTTTTCCATGAGTTCATTAATCATGCCTAACAATTGAAATCAAAATGACAATGGTAGTAAATGGAAATGAAGTGCACATACTTCTCTTTAAGTGGCAAAATGTTGATACTAAGCTACTATAAATGATATATACCCATAGCAATGACTACAAAAATCATACCAAGAAATCCTCTCAAAACATAGTAGAAAATAAGTAAAAATAAATAAGTAGATTATTGTCTATATAGATGTTCCCCAAAATTTTAGGGGGAAATTATTTTCAACTAATAGATGAGTCTAGTAATGCTGCAAAGTACAAAATCAACACGAAAATCTATCTTAGATTTTGGGTTCAAATCCCAGCATGAAGAAGAGACTGTCTTCTCCTGTAATGAATCTCACCCTCAGAAGCTCTACAGAGGGTTCCCATGGATTGGATTCGACTTGACAAAACCTTGAACAATGGAAAATAAAAATAGAATACATCTGTACTTACTCTAAAATTATTAGATGTTCACATATACATATAATATATTTGTATACTAAAATTTACAGAAATGAAAAAAGACCTAAATAAACATTAAAAATACTGTGTTAATGGATAGAAAAAATCAAAATGACAGGAATGTTAACTCACTCCAAATTCAAAAGTATTATAAGTTTATATTAACTTATAATTTATAATTAATTATAGTTACATTATTCAAAATATTATAAATGTAATTCTTAGCAAAACGGCAACAATGATTATTGACTATTTGTTTTAAACAAAATAAATATTCTTCCATGTATATGAAAAGGCACAGGCTTCAGAACTGCTAATAATTATACTAGCTAATACTTGACAAAGAAATATAAAATGGGAAGAATCAGCCTAACACTTAATTACAATAATATCAACATTATACTAATAATGTAGAGATAGATACACAGATCAGTGTAACAAAAGAAAGATCACAGAAATAGAGGCATGAAAATGTGCTCAACATTTTATTGATACAAATGCAAAAGTTAATCAATGGAATAAAAATAATCTTTTCAAAAAATGGTTCTAGGACAACTGACTCATGAAGATGAGGCATAATTGTGTGTAGGGTTGTTATGCATTAGGATCAAAATGACAGCCCCAAACAACCGTGACTGGCACAAACAAAACACCTTTCACACACACACACACACACACACACACACACAGTTCACAAATCATGGACCTAGTGAAAAATCTAAAAGTATATTTTTAGGAGATAAATGGGAGAGAAATTCCAAGATCCCAAAGCATGTTCCATAGAAGGAAACTTCTAGACTTCTTCAGATCTTACAAGTTCTGTTTTGTGAAAATCCTTGAGAATAGTATAAAAAATCAAGGGACCATCTGTGAGCATATTTTTGACTGCGTACTTAACACAGGACTAAGGTTGATGTTATCAGCTGCCCTGAAATTGATCCTACCTCTTGTCGACCTCATGTGTTACAGAGAACGACTACTTCATAGGGATTTCTTGGCAGTGGTTTTGGCAGCAGATCTCAAGGTATTTTCTTTCATAGTGCTGTTGAGTGGATTTAAACTATCGACCTTTTCATTACCAGCTGAATATAACCTCTTTGAATTGCAGGGACTCTATGTAATTGATACAATTGAATGGATCTCCAGAGAATTGTTCTGAGTAAACAATGTTAAATCTAACAATCAAAGACTGCATGGTTATTTTTAAAATGACAAAATCTAAAAAATTGAAAACAGATTAATGACATCAAGGATAGAAGGGTGAGGGAGCACACAAGTGGTGGTGGGTACTGTTATTGGAAAGCAACATAAAAAATCTTTGTAATATGAAACTCTTCAGTATCTTAACTTTGGTAGGAGATATACAAATATGTGCATGTATTAATACTGTGACAGGAACTTCTCTACCCACTGTCAATTTGTTTCACTGTGGTAACTTGGATATTTGAGGGTAGAAAATAGTAGCACAGTCATTCATGGACAGGATTCAGAAAAGCTTCCAGATGAAGACAGCGTAAGGAGAAATTCCTGGTGATCTACTGGGGGAAACTAATCCATTAAAAGTTAAGGACCGGCTGAGCCCCCGTTGTGCGCAGGACTGTGGCCCACTGGGATGGAGGTTCGATTCCAGCTCCACAGAGCAAAGGCTGGGCCTCCTACTCCCACCACTTGAGGGCAGTGATGTCCCTCCAAAAAAAAAAGTTATGGACCATAGCAAATTGTCTGACTTTTTTACTTGAATGTGTTATTAGGAGAGACCATCTGGTAGAGGAGGACTTAATGTCTGGTAAAGTGAAGGTAAAATAAGGGTAAGGGACACTGCCTATGTGGTAGATTTACATAGCAACAAAGAACCCAATCATTCTAATAATTATGAATATGATATAAGACTGAAATTTTTTGTTGTTATACTAAAATTTGCTCTAAGTTGCTGCTGACAGGGCAACAATTAAAAACAGCAGTACATCTTCACTAATGTATATAAGAAAAATTAGAAATGTGAATATGATTAGTAAATTGTGACTTTGTCAATGTCTTTTATATATGTAGCTATTACACAAGTCTGCATATTGCTACTATAAGGGAAAATGAAGTAATAGATGAAAAGAATTTTTCCATACTGTTCTTAAAACTATGCAAGAGTACTTATAAACATGGAGCTACAATGTTATCTCTACATTTTTCAATTAAAAACTTAGCAATTATAAAATCTGTTTTCTAATTTTGATATTGGAAAGTGAGGTGGTAATTTGGCAATATTGACCAAAAAAGAGTTATTGAAAATCCGGGATGATGGATCATTTGGTGGATATTTGATAGTGAGTATAATATACTAGTGAGGTTTTGTAACATAGCTTCAGTAACTAAGGCAGTACAGTTTAGAAGTTAGGTTTCTGGGACTGTGACTCCTTACAAAAGTAGCAAGCTTCATCTTTTTCCCAAAGACTGACTGGTGACTTTAACTGCTAACCATGTGGTTCATATCCAAACACACAAAGACTACACCACCACAGCTCCTTTCCATATCCAGGGTATAACTCTTTTCTTCTGCCAATAGATATAAGTAGATTCTAGCAATAATAATTACCCATTAAACTTTTATAAGGAACCATGGTGTTTCCATGGTGAAAGCACTCAGTGGGCAGAAATTCAAGCCCACTAACCACTCAGCAGTATAGAGATATGTTCACCTCTTTCTGAAAGATTTACGGCATTGGAAACTCTATTAAACAAGTGTCAAGTTGCCTCAACTCAAGTTTCAGAATTGCCTCAGAGCAGTGAGTCAGCGTTGCCTCAACAGCAGTGAGTACAATGGGGTACTTGCATAATATTTCACTGCTTAAAGTACTGTGACAAAATATAATGTTTAATGTTCAATGAAATGTGTTCTCATATATTCTTTTATAAAGAAAGATGTCTACACACTGCCTTATTGACCTCTAGTACTTTTTGTCTCAATTATCGTTTCATCTTGATGTCTATAGGTCTCGTGTGCTTGAAGCTTTCTTTGTTTAGCTTTGTGAATTATCTTCTCCTTGAAGGACGTAATAATTTTTTACTTAACCGTGCTCAATTCCATAGCACCTATTAGCTTTGTTTAGAGACACATGCACGCTTATCTGAAAGTGTAACATTTGTAAGTATAAAATTCTGTCATCTATTGAGTACTCATTATCAACGTGAAGCCCTGGTGGTTTACTTCCACTTTGGACTGAGTTCCTCAGGGCCAGCATTTTGAAACCAATCACTGCTCCACGTGAGAAGTACTGGACTTTTACTCCTGCAAAGAGTTAGTTTTGGAAACTCACAGGGGTAGTTTTCCTCTGTTTTGTAGGATCACTGTGCGTCAGCATTGACCCGATGGCAGTGAATTTCATTTTAAAGTTTACTACTTACTATGTCGTAGAATTGCAGCCTTGCATACAGTACTTGTGTCGATCCTCAAAATACCTCTGAAAATTAGAAATTGTGATACCAGGAAGATAAAATAAACATTCAGTTTCGTAAGAATTCAGTTGCAAGATTTAGATCGAAAGCTTGTCTGAATTCAAGGTCTATGTTTTCAAATGTTAAGCATAATTAAATGGATGGTTATGTGAATGGGCAGACAGAAGGACAGAGGAAGATGCTATTGTGGCATAAAATAGCATAAGTTTAATAGAATGTAGTAGGCCTTATAAAATCGTGATAAAAATATAGTGAAACATCCAAATCCTAAGTATACACCCTTATGAAATTTTCAATTTTATAGCATGTAATCACTTTCCCTTGTGTTTCAACCATATCACTACCAGTGAGAAACTCTTCCCTGTAGTGGGATAAATTATGCTTGCTTGTTTTGAACTTCATAGTCATCTACATGGGATCATTTAATGGACACCGTTCTTTGCCAGACTTCTTTCCCTTGACATTATGTGTGAAGATCTTTCCATCCTTTTTCACTCATCATTGCTTTTACCTTGCTGTAGTATTGTTCTGCATGTTTTAATAATAATGCAGCTACCCATTGTGTTTTTGCTTCAAAATTGACTGTATCAAGCTTGGAACTCTTACAAATTAAACTACTGAGATGTCAGTAAAATGTGAAGCAATGCACACAATCAGTTCACTGTATTAAGCACTTATATGTTGTTTTCTACATGCCAGAAATTTTTTGGAATAGTAATTCAAATTTTATACGCACCTTAACATATAGATATTATTGCTACCTACATCAGTCCCATGGGAAAAAAATCAAACCCCCAAAGCTTGAGTCTAATGCTTGAAACCAGGAAGCCTAGTCCAGAGTTGTGCAATTTTCCTCAATGTTATACTTCCAGCATTTTGGTGGTATACAGTAGTGAATAGAAGACATAATTAGCATTACTATAAGCCAAGCATATAACTAAGTGTTTTTTTCTGGATTTCTTTACTTAATTCAAATAATAAGTGCACTGACCAATACTAGCAACTAAATTCTAACTCACAATGTGTCTATGTGACAAAACTGAACTATTCTTTAGCAGTTCTAAGACCATACAATTTTTTCAAGAAAAGACAGTCTCATCTTTTCCAAGAAATAGCTGGTTGGTTTGAAGCTTCCACATTGTGGATTGCAGCACAATGTTTAAGTCACTGCATCACCAGGAATCTTTAATCAGTCTATTAAGGCAGATATATTTATTCTCATTTGATAACTAAAACCTGGAAGCATAAAAATTTGAGTAACTTGCCTATACGCATGCAAGCATTAAGCAGAGTAGCATCGGTTTTAACTCTGTTTGATTCTAGTGCAATTATGTTGAAATAATTCACATGCTACCACCTAAACAGACACTTTTATGCTTCTTATAAGAAAACACATCTAAAAAAACATGATTGAGTCTCTGCTATAGTGTGAGGATTTCTCATCACCCAGAATGATTTAATCTCATGTTTACTGAGAGAAGTAAAAGATGTTTGTTAAGAATCCAGTTCTGGAGTAGTGACTGAAAATTTATATTAAACTACAAAAAGTACCATTTATACTTAGTTTTCTATATGCTCTCAGGGCACATTTACTTTGGCTTATTGACTCATTCTTAAGGCAAAACACGTTGCATCTTCTGCTTTAAATGAGAAACCCAGATCACTTTCTACTTGGAAACCTTTTGTCCCACCATTAGACTTCCACAGCCGTCAGTGGCCTATCACTCTTGACAACAGCTTGCTGAGAACTGACCACCCAACAGCTTGCCCTGCAGCATGCTATTGTTAGTTTCCTAAAGTGTCTCACCTGGGTCTTTTGTGCTTGGGTCTTTATGGGCTAACCAGGAGGTCTTTGTGGTAGCCCAAGTTTAGACACCATTCTTATGTACCAGAAGGACAAGTCAGAGAATAAAAAGAACATTTAAGTGTTAGTCTTCAAAGTACTTGGAAATATTCAACAGTGTTGTGTGAAATAACAAGACTGCTATTTTTATGTGAAGCACAATAATCCATTTCAGTTTATCTGTTTGTGACCAAAGCACTCTTAAATAAATTACACTTTAATTAAAGCTTTGAACTTTGATTTGAAAACTTTGAACATTTATGTAAGAAAATATTGGTATAAAAAGAGTGCAACAACAAAAAAAGAGTGATTCCACATAATTGATTGCCTGATGATGTTTTCTTCTAGTTCCTTTCTTCCAAAAATGTTTGAATGCTTTCAGTCATGTGAAAAATTTCATTTATTTCATATATTACAATCCCTAGATTTGTCCCTATATTTCTCTTTCATATACTTTGTAGCTTTAGGTTAAAGATTAAGGTATTTTATTCATTTTTTTTGGTGTATGGTATGTGTGCTCTTTCATGTTACTGCTAATGGATATCTGATAATTTGGCCATCACCATTTTTTAAAAAGACTATGCATCCTTTAGAGAACTTCAGTGTTTATATTTTTAAGAGAACTTTTCAAAGAAGCACGAACTCAAATCAACAATCATCTTTCAAATTGGAAAGAATAAAATTCTTATCAGTGTTTGTAAACTTTTATTAGAAAACACTTTCCAATGTAGACAATTATCTAGAACACATTCAATAAACACCTGTGTGTTAGGGTAGACTGGAGAAAAAATTCATAAACATAAGGAAAGGTTTTTAAACAAGAGGAATAGAATATTGAGAAAGGATCCCAACTCAGTCCAATACAAAGTCATAAGTCCGATATTAGCTCATATGTCCAATACCAGTCTATAAAGTCTCCTTCTGACTCACGAAGCAGTTGCAGTAGAGGCATGCTGGCTCTGGCAAGGGTAGCCCCATGGTTCCTCATTTCCAGGGTTCAGGGTCCATCAGCAGTATCCATTGGCAATGGGAGCATCTCAGCGCTGCCAGGGATCTCTCTATGGCTTCTCTGGCCCAGAGGTCTGATTCCATCAGAGCAAGCCCATGTGGCTTCTCCTCAGGCTCCTCCATTCCCCAGGAATCAGGATCGATCAGCATGCTGTCATCTCGTCTTGTCAGTAGTTTGTTGTCTCAGAGACTCAATCTAGTCTCTCTCCTCCAATTGGGAAATACTGCGAGACTTCCCAGAATTCTCAGGAGAAAGCCATGCCCACACAGTGGCCTCAATGGCTATCTCCAGATTAACAGGCTAAACTCCACCTCTACATCTCAATCATGAAATTGACATCAAGTACATGACCACCACAATCTGTAAAATCTCATCAACAAATATCAAGAACCATAAACCTTTATTTTTGTTTCACCAACACTCTCATTTGTTCTTGTTATAAACTTATGAATAATTGTACAGATAATAATTGATTATAAGACAGATGCTTACTTTTTTATTTTTCTTTTCCTCTATTATTCACAAGATCATTTCATTATTGTAAGCAAAAAAATGAAATAACAGAGAAAGTTAAATATAAACTATTGAGCTAAATGGCACAAGGAATATTTTGAAAGTATATAAACCACTTGTCCCAACAACTAAGAGAATCAATATAGTATAAGCTGTTCTAAAGGGCAGATGTTGTAACAGCAGTAGATATTGTAATATAACCGTATCAAATATGGTACAAATTTTAGCTATAAAATATATTTATATACATATTTCATTCTTGTAATGATTCTGAGATATTTTCAGTGCAGTGATTTTGTGCTCTTTTATATGTGAAGAATATGAGGCTTAAATCTTGAAAGTGGCAGTCACAAAAGCAACAGTGGAACCAGATTCCAAATCAAAGTTAAAATGAACAGAACAAATAGTGATGAAAAAGAGCTGAACAGATTTTGCGAAGTCAATAGAAACAATTATAATACAATGTACAAAGTCTTAGGTTTACAAATGTAAAGAAAATTACATGCTTGACATTTCTCAAACTGAAGGAACTAAAGAAAAAAATTAAGACTCAAGTTCAATGTTCTGTGGTCATGGATTCTATTTTTGAACATGTTGACACAGTTCTGGAAGGTGTCTATGCCAATTAATAAAAAAAACTTGAAAGATCCATATTTGTGCCAATTCCAAAGACAAGTGATCTAACAGAAGGTAAAATTTATCAAATAATACCAAATGAAAATAAAATGTTCCTGATGACAATTCCAAATTGGTTGCAGCAGTCCAGCAATTAGGAGCTGCCAGACATTCAAGCAAGTTTCTGAAGGGAACCTGGACCAGGGATATCATTGCTGACATTAAATGCATCTTACATGAAGCAGTAAGGCTAGAAAGATCTTGACTTGTGTTTCACTTACAAGTCAAAGGCTTTCAGTTACATGGATCGTTGAAATTAGCAAAGCATGGAAGGTCCAGAATATTTCATTGTGCTCATAATGAACCCATATATAGAACAACTGTTAGTCATTGAGAGAGAAAAAGGCAATGCCACATGATTTAAAATCATAAAATATGTGCAATCTGGTTGTATTTTCAGCACAATTATTGACTCTATATGTTAAATAAATACTCTGAGGAATGAGACTAGTTGAAGAAGAACATGACATCAAGGTTGGAGGAAATGCCATTAAGAACTTAGTATATTCAGATAACACAACCAACCTTCCTTGCAGAAAGTAAAAAGAACATTAAGGACTCGATGAAGATGACGATCCATGCCTTCTGTGGAAATTACAACTAAAGGTAAAGAAACCCCAAATCATCACAACTGGTCTAACAGATAACTTCATAATAATAAAAAGATTGAAGTTTCGAAGCATTGCATTAACTTGGATCCACATGAATATAGCAGTATTAGTGGTAGGAATTAAGAAATCACCTGAAAGTGCTAGTGGTAGTCATTAATAAAGCAAAGACGTCTTGCTTTGGCAAATTTGCAGCACAAAACCACTTTAAAGTGTTAAAAAGCAAAGATGTCACTTAGAGCACTAATGTGTTCCTTACAGAATCAAACACCCATTGGAAGGAAGGAAGGAAGGAAGGAAGGAAGGAAGGAAGGAAGGAAGGAAGGAAACATTGAAAAAGCATCCCAACCCAGTCCAGTCCAAAGTCATAAGTCCTATGTTAGCCCATATGTCTGATACCAGTCTATAAAGTCTCCTTCCGACTTACGAAGCACATGCAATGACTCCAGGACGATCACAGGCAAGTGGGTGTGGAGTCTTGTGTGTCCAGTGGCAGTAGAAGTATCTCAGCACTGGCAGGAGTCTCCATGTTGCTTTTATGGCCCCAGAGATTTGGCTCCATCGGACAAGCTCACGTGAATTCTCCTCTGGCTCCTCCAATCTCCAGGAATCAGGATCGATCAGCATGCTGTCATCTCATCTTGTCAGTAACTCATTGTCTTAGAGACACAGTCAAGTCTCTCTTCTCCAATTGGGAAATACTGGGAGACTTCCCAGAATTCTCAGGAGAAAGCCATACCCACACAGAGACTTCATTGGCTACTCATTGGTTATCTCCAGATTGACAGGCTAGACTCCACCCCTAGACTCCCAATCATGAAACTGACATCAAGTACGTGACCACCACATACTGAAACCCAAGAAGAATACATCAAAGAATATTATAGTCAAAATATCTAATTTGAGGATAAAGAGAAAATCATAAGCGCATATAGAGAAAAAATGCAGACACCTGCAAGGGTAAACAGATAAGAATATGCTCACACTTATCAGTGGAAGAAGAGGATAGTATTTCTACACAGATACTAAAAATGTTGTGACACAGAATAGTATCTGTGTCAGTCTGGGTACATCAGCGAAACAAATCCACACTAACTCATATTTTAAGAGAGAGTTTTAGATAAAGGGTAAGTGCACTTCAAGAAAATATCCCAACCCAGTGCTGCCTATGCCCACAAGTCCAACATTAGTCCTATGCCAAACACCAGTCCACAATGTCCTCCTCCATCTCACAAAACATATGAAATGATGCCAACTGCAGAAGAAAAGCCTAATTGGTGAGTGTTTAAGAATCTCAGGACTGACAGTGATCGCCAAATGGCTGCTGCAGTACCCAGGGCTACATCAGGGTAGGTCCATGTGGCTTCTCCTCAGGGATGTCTTGCAGGAAGTGAGTCTTTCTAGCTAAAGCCAGGAACCAACTGAAGCAGTTGCACCCTTGTCCAACCATCAGAAAGCAAAAGAGTCAAGAACTGGAAAGGTAAGCCTTACCAGGCCATTTATCACTCTGCCCTTCAATTGATCCCACATGTGTTTATTGTCCATGTTGGAACAATTAAACTATAACTATCTGAATCCACCCCTTGCCAACCTGGCACCTGTATTCAATTCATAAACCTAATAATTCCAGTTAAGAAACATCTAACATTAATCTTATAATTCTGTGGATATGTTCCCCTACCTATGAAAGTTTGTAAGCCAATCACTTCATGTCTCTATCCCCTGAATTTTGGATACCCAATTCATCTTCTTCCCACTTACATCAACTCAATTTTCTGAAGAAACAATCATTTTTTGGCATAAAAAATCTTCATTCCAGTTGGAACCTTGTGAAGTTCATATCTATAAGCAAAGTCAAATCTGAACCGACCATCCATAAAGTCAGCAATAGGATCTTCCAAAAGTTGAAGGAAAATAATGGTAACACAAGAATTCTCTATCAAACTCTCCATCAAAATAGACAGAGAAAAAAGGGATTTCTGAGATGAGAAAAAAGAGAATATGTCAAAAAGAAGGGAGGGAAAGGCACACTACAAAAATTACCCCCCAACTCACTTTCATCAGAAGACCAGCATCCAACAAAACACAAACACAAAAGCACAGCATAGTGTAATACTTTTCAGAAGTCAGAGCACTGAAAAAGAAAGTAAAGATGAATTCCCCCACATGTACATAACACATTGTTAAAGAGGGAGGGAGGAAAATGTCTATTACAAAAGGTAGAAGATGACAGCAAAGAATCCACAGATGGATTTTAAAACTTTGCACTGCTATGGCCTGAATTCCCCTATCCAGAAAGAACAGCTAACTGGATTAGGAAACAAAATCCAGCACTCTGTTTTCTGCAAGAAACAAATCCCAAGATCACACACAAAAACAGGTGGAGGCTCAAAGTTTGGAGGTATATCAAGCTAATGGCAAACTAATAAAGTTAGAAGTCACAATTCTGATCTCTGACAAAAACATCAAAGGTGCAGAACATAACAAGAGCATTATATAATTCTTAAGGGGTCAGTAGAAACAAGAGCAGTGAGCATAAAAAATATATGCATCCAATGAGAAACTCATGAAATGCATCAATAAAATTCTTCAAAATATGAAAAAAATAAATCACTAGATTTTTAATCATAGTGGGAGACATTACTACACCACTCCCAGAGAAGACTAGAATTGAACTCTAAAGTTTGATGACTCATCCTGATAGATATATTCAGAGCTCTCCATTCAACTGTAAAAAAAATTCACATTATTTTCAAGTTCACATGGCATGTAGTTGACAATAGACCACAGCTGGGAATGCAAGTCAAGTTCTAGCAAATTCAGGCAACTGAGAATTCTTTCTCTGACCACTACTTCATAAAGCTGGGAATCAACAAAGAAAAATAAAAAGCAAGGGCAAATATTTAAAAGTTGGATACCTTACTTCTCCAAAAGGAGTGTTAACATAAATAAGAGAAGAAATTTGAAAGTTTCTAGAAACTATTGAAAATACAACATATCAAAATCTATGGGATATAGCAAAGTCAGTTATCAGAGAATGCTTGATAAAGAGAAATGCACTTATGACAAAAGAAGAGAGATGTATGGTGGATACCCCTGCACAAAACCTTCATCAGTATGAAAAGCATCAGCAGAAGAATTTTTCTAATAGCAAAGGAAATGAAATTATAAAAATCAGGAAAAAATAAATGTGTGGAATAAAAAACTGAAGAAAATTAATTCAGTAAAAAAAATTGGTTACTTCAAAAAGATTAACAAAATTGACAAAGCTATGACAAATTTGACAAAAGATAGGAAAGAGCAGATGTCAATATCAGGGATGAAATAAGGGCAATTGCAACAGACCATGATGAAATTCAAAGACTAATTACACAGTACTATGAAGGACTGTGCTCCAAGGAATTCAACAACTTTGAAGACATGGACAAATACCTGAAAAAAAAAAACAAACCCTCCCCAGATTATCCCATATAGACATCAAAAATTTGAACAGACCTATAACAAAAGAAAAAAATGTAAGGTTATCCAGCAACTACTAACTAAAAATAGCCCTGGCCCAAAAGACTTCACAGGCGAATTCTACCAAGCATTCAGGGAAGAGCTGACATCAATTCTACACAAGCTCTTCCAGAGCATAGAAAATCATGATACACTCTGACATCCTATGAAGCACTGATACCTAAACTGAACAAGGATCTGACAGGAATAGAGAGGTACAGGCTGATATAATGGGCATATACAAAAAGGAAGATAGACAATAAAATCTGGGTTAATAGAATACAAAAGTATATAGAAAGAATAATTTATCATGACCAAGACAGGATTCATACCAGAGATGAAGGGATGGTTCAACATTCAAAAATCCATCATTATCCATCACATTGAGAAGAAAAAGAACAAGAACCACATGATCAAGGGTATTGTAACCAAGAAATATTACAGAAACCCAAATGAAGGCTGAGCATGATAGTGGGACAAAAGGAAAGTAAAAGGAAATAGAGGAAAGAACTAAGAAGTAAAAGCATGTATAGAGGTCTAAATACAGGTATGTACATAGATAAATATTTTTATATATGATGATGATGGAGAAATAGACCTATGTACATATCCTTATAGGGCTAGTATAAAGGCAGCCGATGGACATTGGGCTACCACTCAAGAACTTCCTCAATGCAAGAACACTTTGTTCTATTAAATTGGTATTCCATGATTCTATCTATCTATCGCAGAAGCAACAAAGCACACATAGAAGAAACAAACCATCCTGTGAATATGAGGTATCAAAGGGATCAGATATCAGACATCAAAAAGCTAAAAGTCATATCATTATAAATGAAGGGTGGTGGTACAGACTGGGAACCGAAAGCCCATCTGTAAGTAATACGATAGCTCCTTACAAAAGAGTCGGGGGGGGGGGGGGGGGGGGGGGGGGGGGGGGGGGGGGGGGGGCAAACTGAGGCAGCCAGCGTGCAATGTAGCAATGATGTAACATGCAGCTTTGATCTATTTCTAAAATGCTTCCTCCCCTTCCACCCTCTCCTCCTCTACCCCCCCCCCCGCGCCCCGCTATCATGATCCCAATTCTACCTTACAATCCAGCTAGACCAGAAGATGTACACTGGTGCAGATAGGAACTGGAAAAATGGAAAATCCAGGACAGGTGTTCCCTTAGGACCAGTGGTGAAAGTGGCGATACCAGGAGGGTAGAAGGTGGAGGGACGGTGGGATAATAAGGGGAACCAATTTGTCCTATGGACAACAGGAAAGGGGGTGAAGGAAAACATCAGACAGTGTATAATATGATAAATTAATAATAATTTATAAATTATCAGGGTTCATGAAGGAGGGGGAGCAGAGAGGGAGGGGGAAAATGAGGAGCTAATTCCAAGGACTTTACTAGAAAGCAAATGTTTTGAGAATGATAGTGGCAACAAATGTACAAATGTGCTTAACATACAATGGACGTATGCATGAATTGTGATAAGAGTTGTATGAGCCCTCAATAATTTTTTTGTGTGGACATCACTGCCTCTAGTGGTCGTGGGCGCTGCCCAGTGCCGCTCCTGAGAGCCGCCGCTGGATTTGAACCGCCAAGCCTGTGGGCTGCAATTCCGCACTCAGCCACTTATGCCACTGGGGCTCAGCCCCCCTCAATAATTTTTTAATGAACCACATGATAATATCAATAGATACAGAAAAGGTATTTGATGACAGCACCCATTCTTAGTTAGACTCTCAAGAAGATAAGACTGGAAGAAAGTTACCACAATATAACTAAACGCATATATGAAAATACAACAGCCAGCATTACAATCAACGGAGAAAAGACAAAGCATTTCCACTGAAAAAAGGAACCAGACAAAGATGCCCCTTGTTCCCCCTTTTTCTTTTTTCTTTTTGTTTCTTTTGGCCATCACTGCCCTCCCTCAGGTCGTGGGAGTAGGAGGTCCAGCCTTTGCTCCATGGAGCTGGAATTGAACCTCCATCCCAGTGGGCCGCAGTCCCCGCACAACCACTATGCCACCGGGGCTCAGCCCCCTTTTTCAACATCATCCCGGATGTCCTAACTAGTAATTTAAGGCAATGGAAGGATATAAAAGGTAAAAGTCTGGGGAAAGAAGAACTAAAATTTTCATTATTTTCAAATATTATGATATTATATATTGAGAATCCCAAAATCTCCACAATAGGGTTTCTGGGAGTGATAGAGGAATATGGTAGAGTGGCAGGATACAATATCAATAATCAGAAGTCAATTGGACTGGTATATACAACTGATGGTATTACAGGAAGATAAAAAGTAGTTCCCATCACAATAAGTAAGCATAAATTGAGGTGTCTTAGGAATATAACTAACAAACAAACAAAAAGATCTGCATGAGGAAAACCACAGAACATTATTAGAAGAAAGCAAAAGGAATCTTAACAAATGGAAAAATTTTCCATGCTTGTGGATTAGTAGACTCAATATTGTAAATTTTCAATTCTACTTAAGGCTCTATATAGGATCCATGTAATCCCGATACAAATACTAGTATCATTTTTTTCAAAGAAATGGAAAAATTGGTTGCCAATGTCATATGGAAAGGGAAGAAACTAGAATGGACAAAGAATTCCTGAAGAAAAATAAAGTGGGTGGACTTGCATTACTTGACTAAAGCTTCATACAACCATAGTTGTCAAAGCAGCATGGACTGGTATAATGAGCGATACTTGGACCAATGGCTAAGAACAGAAAATCAAGTAATAAAATCACCAGAATACACACAACTGATCTCTGATAAGCTCCCCCTTCCCCAATAACATGGAAAGCAAATGCTCTTTTGAGCAAATGGTGCTGGGAAAATTGGATATCAGCCTGCAGAAGAATGAAACAAGACTCTTACCTCACCCATACACAAGGACAAATTCAAGGTGTATCACAGACCTGGAAGTAAAACCCAAAACTATCATAATCATTCATGAAAAAAATGTGGGACAAAGTTACAAACCTTGGCATAGGGATTACATGGTGTGGTAGTTACATAATTTGGTATCAATCTGAAGCTTAAGAGTTTAGGGGTGTAGTTGAGCCTATCAAACAGGTTATAGTCAATGAGGTCTCTGTGGGGGCATGATCTTCTCCTGAGAATTCTGGGAACACCTGTATTTTTCCTCTTTGGAAGTAGGAGACACTCTCTTGACTTGCTGCCTGCGAGACATCCCTGTGGCAAAGACACATAGAGAGAGGCTAACGGCACTAGAGATCTGGAGCCAGAGAAGCCATGTGGAGCTCTGCCAGAGCTGAGATCCTTACTACCTCAACAAATCCACAAGACTCCCCACTCATTGCTCTGTGATCACCCTGCATTCAGAATCATTGCATGTGTTGGGTGAGCCTGAAGAGGACTTTATAGATTTGTACCAGACATATGGAGTAATAGTGACCTTATGGACTTGATTCGGACTGGGTTGGGACATTTTCTTTTTTTGGGGGGGGTGGTATTTTCTAAATATTCAATTGCTTTGCATGCAAACCTCTCTTTTATACATATTTGAGTGTCTATGGATTTGCTTCTCTAGTCTACTCAGCCTAACACACATGGCTTATCAGAAATAATAAAGGATACATACCCAGAGGAAGAGAACATAGACATGTGGGACAGAGTAAAGATAAAGTACTTATGCACTCATGTGCATCAAAAGACTTCATCAAGAGAGCAATGAGAGAGCCCACAAACTGGGAAACGATATTGAGTAATGACATATCAGATGAAGATCTTATTACTAAAATCTACAGAGCCCTACAACTTTACAATATAAAAGAATGAGTAGTCCATTGAAGATGTGGGCAAAAGACTTGAACAAAAGATTCACAAAGGAGTAGACCCGAATTGTCAAAAAACATCTGAAAGAATATTCCCAATTATTAGCCCTCTGGAAAATGCAAATTAAAGCAAGCATTACCACCTAATGCTCACAACACAGCCCAATTGAAGAAAAAAAAACAGAAATCTACAAATGCAGGAAGGGGTATGGTGAGATAGGAACTCTCCTTCACTGTTGATTGTCTTGCAGATACATGTAGGCACTGTGGAAAGGAGTTTCACTATCATTGCATAAAAGAGATGGAAATCACCTTACCTTATGTATGACCCAGCACTTCCACTAATGGGCACGTACTCAGAAGAAATAACAAACAGGCAAGGACCAGGCATCTGTGCTCCAGCTTCCATTGAGGAACAGTTCACAATCACAAAGAATTAGAAACAGTCGAAGTTTCCATCAATTGACAAATAGATTTAAAAACTCTGGTATATAAACAAAACGGAGAACTGCACATCCCTAAAAAACATTGATGAAACAATGAGGCACCTTGTCTTCTGGAACGAGTTGGAGGATATTATGGTCAGCAAAGGTAGCCAAGCACAAAAGGACAAGTGCAACATGAGCCAATTGAGGTAAGTTCAAACAACAGAATGAGCATATGGGAAAATGTACATATTGCACACTTATCTGGTAAAAGTCAGCCTAAACACAATGATGTGCATATACAGGAGATAGAGGAGAAGGAGGAGAAAAAGAAGGAAGAGAAAAAGAAAAAAAAGACAGAGATCATAACTATGCAGAAAGCCTTCTCCCGCCCACCACATATGCATCTAAGCCCACAAAGGAGTGAGGGAAGATAGGAGAACAGGTCACTAATCCATCCAAGGGGGTACTATTGTTTTATGTCACACAGGAAAGAGAGAAAGTCGACTTCATTGCAAAGTACCAAACCTCGAGGATGGTACTCCTGCTCAGCAAAGTTCATTCACATCACAGAGAGGACGGCAGGGCCAGCCCAGAGCCTAGATAGGACATCCCCTCTGTAGACCCCTAGACAGCAGCACCATAAGGAAAGCACTGAAGATTCAGTTAGGGGAGTGCAGCCTGTCTGATCTGCCTACATGGTGACAAACCAAGGGGGCTGCATAACAGACCAGCAATGGAAGCAAAGCCATGAAGTCCCAGAGGAATCTAGCTTGTAGACTTTTGGAAAAATTGGCGGGGGGTGGGTGGGTGGGGGTGTCTACTAGTGCTCAGAACATCATCTGAACTGTTTTGGGAATAGTCCCAAGGGGGGCCTCATTGAAGGTCTAAAGTTGTAATTGGTTGGGGAACTAGACCACTCCATCTTTGACTGCAGGATGACCAATGGGGCCTTTTTAGAAGGTGCTCCTGTCAGACACGAACACTGAGGACTAAAGGGGTATAAGTGCAGTTGGGAAAGCAGATCCTGGGCTATGGATCCATGAAATAAAAGGAGAATATACCATTCGATTATATCAGGGCCTGTTCACTGTTTAACGGAGTGATGTTCATCTACTCTGGGTCAGGACATAAGTTAGACTTGGAACTAGCTATATGATAACACTCTTTCTTTTTCTTTTGATGTCTTTCTATATAAGATAGGCACAATAATCAATCCCAGGGAATCAGAAAAGGTACTGACAGATCTGGGGTTGCATGGGAAAGAATGAAACAGGGTAAGGGAGGATGAGTCAATAATGCCAGGTATAGGAGAATAGGAAGGGATCTAAAATTGATGACAAGGAGGGTGTATCACACTTGGTCATGCTTGATCAATTGAAATGTATCTGAAGGGAATTACTGAGATATGAAAGATGGGTAGACACAATAGTAGGGCAGGAGGAAAGAAAAAAACAAAAAAGGTAAAAATTAAGGAAAATTATATTTATACATATACATATAGATATGAATATAGGCAAAGATATAAAGATAGGTGTATTTGTGTATATACTTATATATAAAATAAGAAAGTAGATGGACTTTGGGCCTCTAGTTAAATCTTACCTCAGTATAGGAACAATCTTCTCTAATAATGTGGCAATGTATGATACTCACCTTCCTTACATGAGTGCTGAAGACAACATGTGTACATAAGCAAATATGGGGAAGAAAGCTGATGGTGATCAGCTATTAAAAGCTATAATGCCTGGAGTCTTAAAGGCTTGAAGTTAAACTAGTAGCCATCTAGCAGGGAAGGAACAAAGCTCACGTGGAAGAAACACACCAGTCTGTGTGATCATGAGGCATGAAAGGCGATAGGTATCAAAAGTTCAAAAAAAATAATCAAATTGATGTGAGGGAGCATAGGTGAAATAGAGACCCCAAACCCACCTATAAATTTTGGACAGTCCCTCCCAGAAGAGCCATGTGGAAGGAATGATATATCCAATCTGCTGTATGACAGTGATGAAACTCATCACTATCTTCTAGCTCTTTAGTTATTATTCCTCCCTTACTATTAAGGTCTTAGTTTTATGTCATTAATCTTGTTAGACCTACATATGTTCAGTTGTATAATTTAGATCATTCTATGCATGAAGTACAAGATAGATAAACCCTTCATACATAGTCAGGGGCAATTATTTCCTGAGTATGCAAAGGGATGGTAGTGAACTGATAGCAATTATGACTATATTACTTCAAGCAAGGGAAGCAGAATGTTAGGTGAATGGCTACATCGGATGGTGTTAGATATAGAAATATATATATTACATATAAAGTACTTTGTATATAATATAAATAAGTATATTTTTAAAAGGTTCCTTGAGGGTAGGGGTTGGGAAGAAGTGATAATGGGGAGCTTATATCAAAGGGTTCAAGGAGAAAAAATGTTTTGAAAGTGATGGTGGTAGCAATTATACAACTAAGCTTAATTTAATTGACTATGAATTGTTATAATATTTTAAGTGTTCCCAGTGAAATGAGAAGGTAGGGAGGTATTAATGGAGGAAAAATGGCTTGCTGAACTGTGGGAAGACACCAAGAGCATAATTCAGTAAGAAAGAAAAAAGATATTATAAAGACAGGAATGAAAGAAAAAAATCAAAGAAGATGCCAGAAGGGACTCTGAAACTTGTTCTTAATTGTAGAGAATTTAAAGCCAATGAAAGAAAGGATGAAGTCAAAGCACTGAATAGAATATTTCAAAGGGCAAATGAGAATACAAAGCCAAATACTGTAATTAAACATACAAAGACCAAGAATTAAGAAACCAAAAGGGAAGATCACACTCAGCATTTCTTAATCTGAAAGAACTCAATAAAAACTTCAAGCATCCTATTGAAATTTTGAAAGCACACTGCAGGAAACAGCAAAAAGAGATTAGAAAAATACAGTCATTGCACCAAAAAAACCCTAGTGGACATTCCACCATTTCAGGATGTAGCATATGAGTAAGAACCAATGGTGCTGAAATAAATATTTAAAGCTACACTGAAGCATTAACCCAAAATACAGGTTCCAGGAACTGACTGAACGTCAATTAAAATATTTCAGCAAGTTGGTGAAGCACTGGAGCACACACTGGTCTATGCCAGGAAATCTGGAAGATGATTACATGGACAACTGACTGGAAGAGATCCATATTTGTATCCCTCCCAAAGAAAGAAAACCCCCAAAGAATGTTCAAACTGTAGAGAAGATTATTGATATCACATGTTTGGAGAATTTTTGCTGAAGATCATTCAACAACAGCTGAAGCAGTATATTGACAGGGAGCTTTCAGAGGTTCAGGCCAAATTCAGAAGAAGTCTTGCAACAAGGAATATTACTGATGTCAGATCAAACTTGAATGAAAGCAGAGAATACCAGAAAAATGTTTACTTGTGCATTTCCTGACAATGCAAAGACATTCAACTGTTTGAATCTTAACAAACAATGGCTCACCTTGAGAAGAATGGGAATTTCAGAACACGTCAACATACTTATGCAGAACTTGGGTCAATAGTACATGGGAAGACTGCATGGTTTAAAATCAGGAAATGTACACAACAGGGTGTTTCTTGTCACCATACTTACATGTATGTTGAGTAAATGCTCAGAAAATCTGGCTTATATGAAGAAGAATGCAGCATCAGGATTGGAAGAAAGTTTATTAGCAATCTGAGATATGCAGATGACAAATCTGCTATACTAAACTTTTTAGAGTGTGTGTTAGTCTGGGTTGACAAGAGAAACAAATTCATTGACACTCAATGATATGTAAGAGAGAATTTTATATCAAAGAGTAATTGTATATTAAGAAAATATCCCAGCTCAATCCTGACCAAATCCATAAGTCCACTGTTAGATCACATGCCTGATACAGGTCCATAAATTCTTCTTTAGACACACACAGCCAAGCAATGATGCTAAATGCAGGGAGATCACAGGCAAATGGGTGGAAAGTAGATCTAGTGGTGGTAGAAGCATCTCAGCACTGGCCTGTGGTTCCACCTGTTTTTCCAAACTCTAGGACTGGTTCCATCAGTGTGTCTTCATGTGACTTGTCAAAATGAATGTGTAGAAGCGAGAGTGTGCTGTGCCTCCAGGAAGGAAGACAAGAGTGTCCAGAATTCTCAGGAGAAGGTCATGCTCACACAGAGGCCTTATTGACTATGACTGATTTACAGACTGGACTCCATTTCTTCACTCAAGTTGATAGGAGATTATGTAACTGCCACAGACAAACCCTTATCAACTTAGCACCTTCACACAACTCTTTAGCCATATATAATTATTAAACAAAATAATAATAAAATTACATTACATTAAATACAATTAATATGTGCCAGTTTCATTTAATATAATTTCTACAAATAAACAAAGCAAAAATATGTTATGCCTAACAATTGCAGCTAAGTAAACACCTACACCATACTCTTATAATCCTATGATATATTTCCCCACCTATGAAAATTTATAATCTAACCATTTCATGCCTTTACCCTCCCATTTTGAACATGCAATTTCTATACTGCCCACTTACATCAACCCAGTGCTCTGAGGAAGCAATCATACACCTTGAGGAGAAGAGTCTGCATTCCAGCTAGAACTTTGTGAGTCCATAACCATAAGCAAAGTCAAATCAGGAAAGACCATCCAGAAAGTCAGCAGCAATTCACAGACTCAAAAGTATTCTCTCCATCTGGTTGGGTTCTGGTCAACTTAATGGGAGCAGCGCTATCAGGGTTCCCATTGGTTGCCATACATTTAGACCAGGAACCCCATCACAAATTCTTAATATCCCTAATCCCCTTGAGCTAGATCATCACCTTCAGACTGGTCAACCACTCTCGCTTTCTCCTCTGGTCCCTGTGAACCAGATTCAGAGGTGTCAGTCACCAGACTCAGCCCATATCTTTATTGTTGCATTTCTCTCACTTACACTCAACACGTGGATCCAGGTGGTCGCCTATCCAATATTGCAGCCTGCCCACGGGCTCCCGCTAACAGTTCAGTCCTAGACCAGAGAGTCCCTTCCATGGCCCTGACACAAACACCAGTTGAAAATTCAAAATACCTTTTTATTTTCCAAACTGTCAACAGCCCCTAGGCAAGTCTCTTCACCTTTGAAAGTCCTGAGCACTAAAGACACTGTGGGAATTAACTTTATAGAGCCTTCTTTGCATGGCTTTCTCCTGAGGATTCTGGGAACTGCTGGCTTCATCCCTGGAGGCAAGACACACTATGCTATACTTTCCTGTAGGCAAGTCACATGGAGATACGCTGATGGAGTCAGGGTCCTGGAGCTGGAGGAAACATGTGGAGATCCATGTCAGTGCTGAGATGCTTCTGTCATCACTGGATCTACAAGACTTTCCACCCACTGGCCTGTGCTGAATCAAGCCAGAGCCTCTGTCAGCTATGTTGACCTTCTACCAGGTGGTTTCACTAAGCAGTCTTGTCTCTGTGAAATTCAAGGGGCAGTTTCACCCCCCGAGATAAAAATAGACTTTAGTCACATTCATTTTGCTATTTAAAACAGGAATGGCTAATGACAAAAACCAAACAAAGTAATCACAACTTTTACTTCCATATTCTTTTCAGAAAATAACCCAGTAAACGGCATGGCGATATCTGACCTCTGGCTAGCCTAAGAAGAAAAACTACCATGAGGCAGAGGTCAAACAAGCATCCACTCTTCACTTCATGATTTCACTACATGTTTCACTAGTACCCCACTCCCAAGATTCCATAATGTGTTAGTTGGGGGTTGACAAGAGAAACAAATTCATTGATACTCATATATGTGTAATAGAGAACTTTATATCAAAGAGTAATTGTATTTTAAGAAAACATTCCAGCTCAATCCTGACCAAGTCCATAAGTTCAGTGTTATTCAACATGTCCAATACTAATCCATAATTTCCTCTTTAGATTGCTGCAGCTATGTAATAATGCCAGGTGCAGGAAAATCACAAGTCGTGGGTGTCCTGCCTTGAGGGAGGAAGACAGGTGTTCCTAGAATTCTTAGGAGAAAGCCTTGCTCACACAAAGGCCTTACTGGCTGTGACACGGTTGACAGACTGGACTCCACCCCTGCAGTCAAGTTGAAAGGAGATTATGAAACTACCACAGTGTGAAAGATCAACAATGTCACTTTGTGAATGAAGATTCACCAGCATCACCTTGGTCTAGACTGGTTGGGTAGCTTTTTCAATGGTCCATTCCTCTTGTATATCCCAACCCAGTCTAGTCCAAGCTCAAAGTCCAATATTAGCCCACATGTCTGATACCAGTCTATAAAGTCTTCTTCCAACTCATAAAGCACATGCAATGACACCAGGGCAATCACAGGGCAGTGGGCGCAGAGTCTTGTGTATCCAGCAATAGCAAAAGCATGCATGTGTTTATGAATTTGTTTCTCTGGTCTACCTGGACTAACACATCATCCTCCACATGTCTGCCTTCTTACTTTTCTATGTAATTACTGCTTCCATGGTTTCACCTCTTTCTCTATGCTGTTGTTGGAAGAATATTGCCTATGCAGGCTCTGCGCTCCTGTTCCTGAGTGCCCTTTTCACCTTCCTTTTCCTTTCTGGCACATTTCATCACACTGTTCCTACCTTCTTTGCAACCTCCAACTGCTGTTTGCTGGCACTATATCCTCTGTAAGTCTCTCAGTAGGCGTGTACCCATTCCTCCCATGTTTTCGCTTCTCAATCCACTGAATTTTTCACCAGTTTTCAGGACTTTCATTAGGTTACTGAATGATGACTTTTATTTTAGTATAGTTGATGCCTGCTGCTACCAAGACTTTAGTCCACTTTTCACACATACTAGAAAATGTTTCCTGTTTCAGTGGGATTATTATTCCAGTTGGGGTCAGTTGGAGGCACGGCTCTTTTTCTTATTGGATGTTTATAATTCATTACATGTAAACTATCTATAATTTTCTTAGCTTTAATACTCGTTCTTTCTCAAAATCTTTCTCAAAAGGACAGTGAGTACACATCCTTCTGCTGACTAACTGTAACATGGAATCTTTTGCTCCACCCCCTGGTACAACCACGTCATGCTGGGGGCTGGACTCAAGCATTATGCAGACCATTCTGAATTCTCCAACCCCCTTAATCCCAATTCATAGAGAAGCAGGTAAAAGGAATGCCTTCATTTCTTGAGTTCAGCCCTGTTTTGTTTTGGACTTTTTGATCTTTCTATTTCTGTGTTTCTTCTTCCCTTTGCCAAGCATTGACTTGTCAGAGTAACCAGCCTCTAACACATTATCATGGGTCTCTCCAGTAAGCGCAATAGTAACAATTATTGTAAAGTCATAGGAAATATGAGAGATATAAATAATGGATTCAGACACATTTTATGGTAGCATGCTCACCTCAGCCCCACTTGATGGTCCGCAGGAAAAGAGAGAATGAGGGGGGAGGAGAGGACATGGGGAGAGGGAACACAGAGGAGAGGGAGAGAGTTGGAGGAGAAGAGGCAGTGAGGAAGAGCAAAGAGGGCGGGAGAAATCCTTTATTCTCAACAAGCTTGATATATCTTTTGGGGACATTACAGGTAAGGAGATCTGTCATAGGAAAGAGCTATGCTATTGGCTATCCAGCAGTGAGAGGGATGATCTATCGGCATACACATAATAGAGAAGGCAGGTATTGGGGTCCTCATGCGATGAGGATGGGCCCCAGCTTCATGGTGGTGGCCTAACCTTGATTGCCCTTGGGCTGGAGACTTGATTGAGCCAAAACTTTCAGTGGAAGTGGCCCATTGTCCTAACAACAGGGAGTCAGCCCTACATTTTGTGGCAGAGACAAAGGCCTCTAGTTAGTCAGAGTCATTAGGGAGAATATATCTAAACTCCCACCAAATGCTGGCAAATGGTTGCTAATATTTGCTTAATATTTTGGAGGAGATATAATTGTGGAAAAGTCCTATGTTCCTGGCTACAAAGTATTTGGAAGGTAAGTCCCTGAAATTTTCTAATTCTGTCATATCTAAGGGTACTCAAGAGTCTTCTTAAGCACAGCCTGTGCCTCCTGTCCCCACACAGCAGATAGACCCATACACCTGGCTCTACAACCTTGGTTCAACTCCATTGGATAAATGAGCACACAGCCAAGGATCCCAGTTTCCCTAGAGTTGACTGCATTCAGAATGAGCCATAGACAGGTACCGGGGCCACCATTTGGTGGTCCTCTAATGCCTGCCTTGCTGTCTAGAAAATCGATCTGGGCAACAGTCTAAGACTGGTTCTTGACACCACCAAGGATGGAGGTGTCTGTCTGAGTCTCTCAAGTTACAGAGTACTGGAACCTCTGGTTATGATCCTGGGCCACTGGACTCTAACCTTTTGCTGTTTGTTTTCTAGATGGGCAGCCAGGAGTCTGTTCCCTAGCGAATGCTTTTCTTTATGGCATCCTGTCAAACTGGTTTTAATTTGAACTACAAATGCTAATGAAGCAGAAGCTGGTGTTCTTCTGCAACACCATCTGGCCCCGGTTCATTCTAGGTGATGGGGAATCCTGACCAAAGCACTCTCCCTCCCTGCTCTAATACAGCTACAGCCTTATCTACAAGGGAACAGGAAAGTGGGCTGAAATCACATATGCCTAGGCGTTTTTCCTCTGGAGAAACAGTAAAGACCTTTGGTGCAAACGTACCAAAGACCCTATAAAGGGCCCAGAGTCTGGAGTTGAAAGCCTCTCAGATTTCAGGTAGTGCAAGTGCAAACCCTCTGAACTTACATGACCCGAGAAGGACAAGCGCCCCTCCAAATTTCCACTTTTGGTAGATAAAACCAGAGAATTTCATTCTAAAATGATACATAAGCCTTCACTCTAATTGAACTCAAGCACATTAAGAGTGACCTGGGCAGCTACTCCGATAATCCAGAACAGTACACAATATGGTCCAGCAGCACACCCTGGCCGATGACTTGACCACAAAGGATATACTGATACTTTTTGGACAGATTGTGGCAGGTTTTGAGAAAGAATGAGTACTAAAGGAAGCTTAGAAAATTGCAAATAGTTTACATGTAATGAAATATAAACATCCAATAAGAGCTGTGCCTCCAACTCATGCCAACTGGGATTATAATGATCCCACTGACAGGTGGACATGAGAATATTTTCTAGTATGTGTGAAAACTGGACTACAGTCATGGTAGCAACAGGTGTCAACTATACAAAAATAACAGTCATTACGCAGTAACCTAAAGAAAGTCCTGTAAGCTTCTTGGAACAGCTGAGAGAAGCCCTGGTTTAGACTCATATGAAGGGTAGATCATACTAAAAAACAAATTTCTCATACAGGCTTCATCAGACATTTGGAAGAAGCTCCAGAAGTTAGTGCAAGAGACTGGAGGAGATAAACTAGGCTAGATGGTTACTATTGCCAATGCTACCTTTTACAATACAGGCAGGGAGCTAGAGGCTAAGGCGAGGGAGAAGGGGGAAAGGAAAGCTGCTGGGCATGAACAGGTACTGGTTCCCATTACTCATCAGCACTCATCTACTGTCTCCCAGGTTCCAAAGACGCCTGCACAGGGTAAAAAGTGTCATGTGCATTGGCATGTGGGACACAGAGCAAAGGATTTCCCTAATAGAAATAGCCCTCCGTGAGGGTCATGCTGTCACTGTAAAGAAACTGGCCACTTGGAGGCACTCTGCTCTATAGGGGAGATCCAAGAGGACAGCAACCCACCAGCTACTCTGCAACTGCTAACTGATGATTAAGATAGTCTGGCCTGGATGGCGCAGCAACAGCAGTTCCCTGTTTACTGGTCTGGAACCTCGGGCAAGCATAGGTATGGCAGAGCTAGTTGTAGTTGTGAAGTATCTTTCATACAACAGTATGCTATTAAAATAGCCAATATCAAGAGATATTCAAGACAGCCTTAAAATGGTGCTTCATCAGCACCTTAAGACAGATAAATGCTCTGCAGAAAACCCAATATCAAATCCACAGCAGTCTTTAAGTCTGTAAAGGTTTTCCGTGTTTAAAGTAAGCTTGCAGTTTATGCCTGGCAGTCCTGTGTTAAGAATACCTTTCGAGGGTTCCTTTGAAATTGTCCAGTGTGAAACTAACCCACATTTCAAAGGGAATTGCTACCCTAAAGCTCTTGCCCTAGCCTTACCTAAAATGCTCACCTGTTTTTTTTTTTTCCTTTCCACAGGTCATCAGATTAGTAATGACACTGAGCCAAGATTGCTATCCCCAGCATCTCCAGTGTCTGGATCACCTCAACCTCATTCACCATTGGCCCCTAAGTGGGTGACAATCCCTCCAAGACAGCAGAAGGAATATGAACCCAAAGCCCCTCTTCATGCCCATTTGTCAGCAAGAGGTAGCCAGATGACTCACTGTGCCCAGTATCCCATAGTGATTTGAATCCCTATTACTCCCATGAGAAATGATAACAAGGAAGATTAGGGAAAGAAGGTATTTTCACCACTGAATGCCTATGCTACACAAACTTAGCTGACCATACCACAGCAAAAAGTGTTGGAAAGAAATCAGGTACACCTTAGACACACAATCCAAGCTGGGCCAGCACTGACAGACCAAAGTCACCTAGACAAAGGTGAAAAGCAATCTGGGCACACACTGGGCATTACCCACATCATGTCACAGTTCACTTGAACACTAAGTTGACACTAAGAATAGCCAATATCCTCAATCATGTCCCATTCCCACCCCTGCTCAGCCCTGCCCAAGTAAGGATAGAGGGGATAAATGGCCCAGATTGAGGGCAGGTGTTGGATCTCTCCTGTGTGTGCTATGCATACAGGCATGTCCTCTCAGGTCTCTCTCTCTCTCTCTCTCTCTCTCTCTCTCTCTCTCTCTCTCTCTCCTTTTTAATTTCCAGGACTCCTCTTTGGGTTCTGTGGACTCCACTTTATGGTCATTTTTCACTCCCCAGAAGAGGCCAGTTTTGGTCTTAAACTTCCCATGGCCCCCACCATGTGACCTTGCACTCCTTCCACACATGGCATGTACTATCTGAGACTGAATTACCCCAAACTTTCCTTTCTCCCACAAAAGTCACTTGGATTTACAAAAGTGCTTCTGCCACATGAATTTTTCCAGTGTTGTGAAGCAAGATACAATATAAATCATCCCAGAAACCTAACACAGGGACATGTTACTTATGCCTCTTTTCACAGGCTGATGGTGGTGGTATTGCTGAATAAGTTCTTTAGTACATACACATAATGGAATATTTTAGTAATAGACACAATGGACCACTAAGCAATGTTAAAGAATAATAATGAATCTATAAAACACATCATATCATGGATGAACCTGGAAGATATTGTGCTATGTGAAATTAATCAATCACAAATGATAAATATTGTACAAGATTATTTAAAAAGTCAAAGAATATTTTTCACAATAAACATAGTTCTAAATAAAGAAACAGTTCAATGATTACTAGGAATGCAAGTGGAATGGATAGTGCCATTAGAGAGTAAATAGACATTAGTTGTGCTAAATGTGAAGGAAAAGACAATATACAGCAAGAGGGAAGTCATAAAAAAGTGTGTGAATGCATGGCAAGACATTGGGATTTTTGCAAGAGTTAAAGGCAACATAGAAAGAGATGTTATTATATACACAATCTTGAATTAGTGTTGATTTATGAGTAGATGTTTAAATAGACATGTAAGCTGAACAGGTGTGGGAAGAAGATTGAGCATATAGCCATGAATATATATAGATTTGACAGTTGACATGTGTATATGTATATTTATCTTTATTGTAAACATATCATGAACATGGTAGGTAACATAGGATTATGAATATATTTTAGATTATGAATATATTTTAGATACAAACAACACCTTTGAGGAATGGGCCTTTGATACTAGGCCTTCAGTACCATAGTTTCAGGAGATACTACAGGCAATTGGCATAACATAGCTCACAAAGACAATGTTCTACATCCTACTAGAGAAAGTAGCAACATGGGTCTTTAAAGTATATAATAGTTTTTGGCTAGGAGTTCCTCAAATGTGTATAGATATAATCCTATCACAGACAGCACAGTGTTTCATGATGGAGCTTGCCTTTTTTTACTATGAGATCCACATACATTTGCTTTAATGGGTTATATCTGGCATAGTGACTAATATGATTTTCTGATTCAAAATGTCTGCTAGTATTTCATTTTAGGTCACCACTGCCTAGGATATCAATATTTATACTTTTCATTTAACATTTGATGACTTTCAATTTTTCCTGGATTCATGCTTGCAGATTCCAAGTTCTAACCTTTAGCAGATTTTGCAGTTATTTCTCTTTAACAAGAGTAGCTTCTCATTAGCAAGTGAAGATCCCAAAATCTCTATTCCCAAAGTCTTTTTCCAACTCACATCACCATAGTCAACTTCACAGAAATCAGATCCTCCTCAGTCACAATGAGTGCCCTTGAATCCATCTTCCCAAACCGTCTCTGACAATATTGTGTTTCCACTCTTTCAGCTTCTGTATCTTATCTGACCATGCTTTCACATGCTCTTTCTTTTGAAGTGAGTTGGGTTCTTGTTTGTAGTCTCTTTTTAATCTCAAAGCTATGCTGACACCTGCTCACTTTGGGTTACCCTGTTGGCATTTGAAATACCAGTGAAATAGCTCTCAGCTTCACAGCAACACACAAGCCACCATGGTATGACACACTGAAAGTCAAGTTATGGACATAGGACCTAACACTGATGAAATATACAGAGTGAAACTAGAGACTGATTGTGTCACTCCTTTCCTAGTTTTCTTAAGAATTTTTAATAAATTTTGAGGTGAGTGAGGGGTACATGTTCAGCCTGAGAGTGCTAAAAAGTACTCTCCTTAGCAGTAACATAGATAACAAGACAGCATGGTATAAGATATAAAATCTGAGTCTTCACATAAATTGTGTTCATCTTAATTGACACTGATTCTAATTACAGTTACCTATAAACTGGATCCAGCATTAAACTTTTTTGCCTTTGTGTCTACAACCAGATAGGCATCAAGTTTTTGATAAGATTTTGTGTAACAGCTTTACAAAGGGTGCCCGTTAAGTGCTATGGAATATAAAGTTTAGTTCCATCCCAAAATATTTAACACTTAGTCATTTACTGGTTCTCTTATACAGAATTTGAGAACAATTAACTCAATTTTCTCAAATTAAATTTAATTTGTAATATTATTTGGAAATCATCTCAATTGAAACAATTATTCTGAATTTCAATAATAAAAAAAAATCCCACTTGCCGATCAAAGATTTGAGTAACTTGCTTCATGCAAGGGAAGTTCTTAACAAAACTACCAATAGTCAGCAGATTTCAGCAATAGTTTCTGAATTATTTTAATAGGTTAGAAGACCTTAAGGCAATTTTAATTAAACAAAGAGCAGGGATAAGTTCATAAAACTAAAGTCAAAGTTATGCTCCCTTCTGACTTTCATGTCATCTGGCATGGCCTGAATTCAAAGAAAATGGAATAAGCCAAGGAATGAAAAAGCAGCAGCAGCAGCCAGCTGAGGAGCCCCTCCAGGAAAGCTGAACTTCGACTATGAATCTCGATGACCTCTTTCATGAGAAGCAAATGATTAACTGCTCTGTCCAGATGCCTGCAATTATGAAATGAAGAGAAATCAATCTTCAGTTGGCAGGACTCGTGCACATGCTGAGAGGCCCAATAAAATAGGAATAAATTTCTAAAGTAGACTCACACTTAAAAGTCAACTGGGTAGTCATCTTCTGTCTCCACTTGTGAGACATTCAATAATGCAGTGGCTGCTTTTCACTGAGTCCTTCTTTATGGCTTAATGTCTTCAAAATATTTTTTTTCAAATAGGCTTTTTTGGTTTTTGGTAGAAAACCTACCTCCATTTAAAAAACCTTCATTGACTAGATGACTCCCATCCAGTATAATAGCCCATTCTAAACTAGAACCGTTTTGACTAGAAGAGCTGAGGGATTCTTTATTCTGAGGATCACTGTGTACAAAGGTAGCTTGAAAGGCTGTAAGAAGCATAGCCTTATAATCAATTTTAAAATGTTTCGTTTGTAGCAATCCCTCAAGTATTACTGATGGAAGACTTAAGAATGAGGACAGAAATACTAGCTTTTGATTTACAAAGGGAAAAAAGATGGATGAGGGCAGCAACATGTTAAAGTGAATGCTGTATATAAACAAACAAAAGACAACTTATAGCTATTGACCCTTTTTGCAAGGGTCAATTCTGTAATGTAACCCTTTTTAGATAACCTTCATTGTTACTTTTCACTGGCACCTCTTCAAATTTCAAGTATAAGTTACATAAATAAATTTAGGCTTGCACTACACAAACTGTGGATACACAATGATTAAGCTCTGGGTTACTAACTGATCAAATTGACAGTTTGAGCACATCAGCCTCTGTGCAAGGGAAAGATATCACAATATGTTTCCTTAAAGATTATAGTCTTGAAAACCCTGTCATGCAGTTCTATGATATGGTCACTATGAGTCAGTAAATTTGGTTTGCTTTGGTGTTAAGTCATCTGCATTGAGGAATGGACATTTCAATACTTATTTTAAAATTTAAAAAACTTCCTAATAATTAAGATCAATATTCAACGGACATCAACAAAGGCACCATTGTGTCAAATGGATCTCGACTGAAATCAAAGGATATCAGAAAGATGTTTATTTGTGTTTTATTGGCTATACAAAGGCATTCAACTCTTGGAGGTGTGTTAGACTGGGTAGACTAGAAAATCAATTCGTAAACACGTACATGTTTATAAGAGAGAGACTTTTATACAAGAGAAATGGAACATTGAAAAAACATCCCAACCCAATCCAGTCTAAACCCACAAGTCTGATATTAGCCCATATGTCCGATACTGGTCTATAAAGTCTTCTTAAGATTTAAGAGGTACATGCAATGATACCAGGACAATCACTGGCCAGTGGGTGCAGAAACTTGTGCATCTAGTGGTGATAGAAACATCTCAGCACTGGCAGGGGCCTCTCTGTAGTTTTTCAAGCATCTTAGCACTGGCAAGAGTATCTATGTGGCTTTTCTGTCTTCACAGGTCTGGTTACACCTGAGTAAGCCCACTTGGCCTCTTCTCCAGCTCCTCCAGTTTCCAGGACTCAGGATCTATCAGCGTGCTGTCATCTTGTCAGTAGCCCATCTGTGGCAGTCATGTGCTTATGTTAATTTTATGATTGAAATGTAGGGGTGGAGTCTAGCCTCTTAATCTGAAGATAGCCATTGAGTAGCCAATGTGGCCTCTATGTGGGCATGGCTTTCACCTGAGACTCCTGGGAAATCTCACAATATTTCTTTGTGAAGATGAGAAGCTTTCTTTCTTCAGTTGTTGGGAGTTAGTTTCAGAGATGATTAATCACGGACAAGACAAGCTGGCAGCGTTCAAGAAGCTGGAGGAGCCGGCGGAGAGACCACACAGCTTTGCCCTGATGGAGCCAGACCTCTGAAGCTGGGGCGGCCAGATAGAGACCTCTGCCAGTGATGAGTTGCTTCTGCTGTTGATGGACCCTGAGCCCTGGAGGCGAGGTGCCCTACCAGCACCCGGATTCTGCATCCACTCACCTATGACTTCAGGAGTCGGAAGAAGACTTTATAGACTGATTTTGGGCACATGGGTTAATATTGGACTTATGACTGTGAGCTGGACTAGGCTGGGATGTTTTCTCAATGTCCTATTCCTCTTGAATATAAACCCATTCCTTATATCCATATGCATGTCTTTGAAATTTGTTCCTCTAGTCTGCCCGGACTAGCACACCATTCCTAAGGAACAGAGTCTTTAGACTCTCACCTCCACAGGGGAAATAAGGCAAGGTTTCTCAGAATTTTCAGAGAAAGCCATGCCCCCACAGAGGTTTGGCTATCTTCAGATTGACAAACTCCACCCCTACATTACCAATCATGAAATTGACACTAAAGTACATGACTGCCACAGGAGCATAGCAAACTAGGGGTAACCTTAAAACAAATTGGAATTCCAGAACACTTCATTGCATTAGAGGAGGCCTTTTGTTGATGTGTGTTATGTGTTGGGTTGTGAAGAGCAAGGTAAACCATTTTAAACCACCAGTCCATGCACAGGAGAAAGATGAAGCTTTCTCTTCCCATCACGAGTTGCAGTTTGGGAAACCCAAAGTGGCAGTTCTTTCCTGTTCTAAATCACTGAGTCAGATATGACTCAAATACAAGATAGTCTTGATTAGAGTCAAGAAAAGTGTATACAAGGATTGTAGCTTCTCACCATACCTATTCAATAATCTGAGTACTAGACTGGAACACCCGGATTGGAGGCCACCCAAAAGACACAATCATGCTTGCTGAAAACCAAGAGAACATTTGCTGTTGAAGATCAAGGACTGAAGTCTGCATTATGGATTACAACCCACTGTAAAGAAAATCAGAGTCCTCACAACTAGAACAATAAATAGCTTCACGATAAAGAGAAAAAGGATCCAAGTTTTCAAGAATTCCTTTTTTTGGGGGGAGAGGCAATAAGAATTTCTTTTAAAAAATTTTGTTAAATACTTTTATTGGGGACTCTTACATCTCTTATCACAACCCATACATTCATTCATTGTGTCAATCACACTTGCACTTATGCTGCTATCTTCATCTTCAAAGCATGTTCTGTCTACTGGAGCCCTTGATAATGGCTCCTTATTTTTCAACCTGAAACTTTGATAAGTTATACATTATTATTTTCATATCTTACATCATCCTCTGTCCTCCTTCACCCACAATCCTGGTGTTCCTGCCCCTGGAAGGGGGTTATGTGTTTCCTTCTGAAAAATAAAAGCATTTCATATTACCTGGATCCACAGTCAATATTAATGGGTACAGCAGTCAAGAAACCATATTTTGGAATCCAGGTGAGTGGCACATACTGAGAGCTCCTTTGTGCATGGCAGGTCTGGTGTCCAGGCGCCCCAGTGAAAGGATTCAGGTGAATAAGAAGACCCTCTGGGACCATCCTCCTACCCCTCACTCCTCTGTCCTGAACTGGAGTCTCTGAGATCTGGAATCTGATCCTTGGGACATGTCGGCTCACTGGGCTGAGCTGCCCCATGGTGCTGCTCCCACAGTCAGCAATTGACCCAACCCACCACCCCCAGGCCTGGTCTCCACACCAGGAGTTGCTTGGTTTCCCTGCCAGGATGCACACAGCTGGAGCAGGATCCTACAGCAACTGCCCACTTGTAGTGGCCCACTTGGAGAGAGGCTTCCTTCTTCCAAGGTTCCCTTCTCCCCACGAGACACGGATCCTCCATCAGGCTTGGGTCTCTCTTTCAATTCACCTGCACCCTACTTGTAGCAGGTTAGGTAACCTGTGACTGAGACAACCCACCCCCATTGTTGCCTGGGACACCCTCCCCCGCACCCCACCAGATCCAGCCTGCCGGACCACTTCTGCAATGTTCCTGCCAGTGGCTGGGCCTGTGCAGTTTCCGCTGCAGCATGCTTTCTAAGCCAGTAGCCTTGCAGCATTCCCGCCACTCCCACTGGCAACACACCCACTGCGTGAGCCCATACTACTTCTGTCTGCTCCCGGGCTGGCCCATGCCACCGCAGCAGCCTAGGCATGCTCAACCTTACTTTTCCAAACTGCTCCTGTCAGTGCAGGGCGCAAGTACCGCTGATAGTGCATTTCCCTCCAGCACAGCGGAGAGCAGGATGGTGAGGAGGGAATGCATCCTTGATCTGGAGAGCATACAGTCCCCACACATAACCTGACTCTGGAGCCCTTGATCAGCACCACCTCCTGTGGCAGCAAGGCCTCCCCAACCTGTGTCTTCTATAAGGCATCTTTAAAAATTAATACTATTATTTTTATGAAACAAGAAAAAGGGGTGCTAAGTGTAGCCTGACAGAACAGGTTGAAGCAACCCAGGGGCATACATATAGGTTCCATCCTCCACTCCAGTCCTTGAAACTCCTCCACTGTTGCTGCTGAACCACTAAGGAACTCTGCCTACACAGCAGTCTGATCCACCTCTATAGTAGGTCACATGCAGCCCTCCTGAAAGCATCCTTTTCAGTAACACAGATAAAGGCCTAAGGTCCCCTTGGTCTCCCAAAAACATGGGGCATGCAAAAGGATCAAGGAAGCATCAACAGACCACATCACTCTCAACAAAAAAACCCAGAGAGACAAAACACAGTAGCAGTTAATGATGCTCATAGAAGAATCAGACATGGATCTGTCACTGAAAGAAATTGTCAGAAGTCTGCTTTGAGCAGGGGTGCTCAATATGTCTACTGCAATCAACCTAATTCTTAGGTTTAACCCTAAAAATAACCTTAAACTAGTCCTAACTCTAAATCTAACACCAACCCTAACCCTAAATCTAACACCAATCCTCACCCTAACCTGTCTATTTTTTTACTGCCATACAATCTACCCACACGACATTTGCAAACAGCTAGTAGATTGTGATTAATATATTGAGCATTCCTGGCTGAGAGTAATATAGGATTTTAGGAAAGTAATGTAGAATAACGATGCAATGATAGAGGAGATGAAGTCCACAATAGAGGGGATGAAGTCCATACACCAAAGGGAAATGCAGGTGCTAACAGATCAGGTAGCAGAAGTCACACACGAGTTTGTAGAAGTTATGAGCAAATTTGAGAAGGCAGAGAACCATATCAGTGATCTTGAAGACATTCAAAGAGACTGCAGCACACGAGAAAGACAATCAGATAGGAAAATTAAAGATGCAAAAGATAACCTGAGATCAATGATAGGTGCAATGAAGAGAAAAATTATTCAAATAATTGGTCTACCGGAAGGATACACCACACCAGGGGACAGCCAAGATAGCAAATGAATTTCTGGAAGCAAACGTTCCTATCTTAATGAGTGAGAATCAAGCACTCATACAGGAAGCAGAGAGGACACCAAGTAGACTAAATCCCCAAAAGAACTCATCAAGATGTACAATGGTAAAAATATCCAACCTTGAGGAAAAAGCAAAAGTTTCAAGAGATGCAAGAGAAAGGGAGACAGTCACATACAAGGGAACTGAGGTAAGAATATTTTCAGACTTATCAGCAGATACCATGAACAGAAGGAGAGAGTAGAGCAACATCTTCCAAAATCTGAAATATTAAAATGCACGTCCAAGAATCCTTTACCCTGCCAAATTACCCATTAAGATAGATGGGCAGGTAAGGGTTTTCCAGGACAAGAAAAGACTCAAAGAATATCTACAAACACCCAATACTGCTGCAGAAGATATTGGGCAACTCATTATGACCAGAGGATCAACCTTCGCCAAGCCCAAGCAAGAGACCAACATAAAACCCAACTCCATCCAAAAGCCAATGTGCCGACAATAATTACCAAGAGAATAAAGTCTCAGTGAAAGAAAGACAAGAAAAAAGCCCTTTACACAAATACAACACACTGATATGATGGGAGATAGGAAAAGACCCAAAACACAAGACACGATATGACAACAATGAATTCACAGACTGTGATAATAACTTTGAATTTCAATGGCCTCAAAACATACGATAAAAGGAAAAGTCTTGAGGACTGGTTCAGAAAAGATAACCCAACAATTTGTTGCCTGCAGGAGACACATCTTAAGTGCAAAGACAAAAATAAATAAAAAAATAAAAGACTGGCAGAAAGTATACCAAGCAAATGACAACTTAAAAAAGCAGGGTGGCAAGCCTAATCTCCTTCAATATTGACCTCAAGGCTAAAACCATAAAAAGAAACAATCAGGGTCACTATATAATGCTCAAAAATCAGTAAACCAGAAATCAGTTATCATGTTGACTAACAATGGAGTGGTGAATTTTGTCAAACAAATTATAAAAAGATGAAAATAGAAACTACAGATTTAATAGTCATAGAAAGTGACTTCAATACTCAGATATCAGAGAAAGACAGATGACTGAGAAAGAAGCTCAGCAAAGAGCTTATAGAGCTAAGCAATGCAATTAGGAAACAACTTTCCATCCAAATGAAAAAAAAAGTCATGTTCGTCTCAAATCCATATGGCTCATTTTTGAGAATAGACCACATGCTGATGCACAAGTCAAGCCTGAGTAAATTCAAACACATAGAAATTATTCAGAGGTATTTCTCAAATCACCATGTCATAAAGATGGAGATTACTTAAATGATGAGCAGGTTAGCAAGGACAAACAATTGGAGGATGAACAATGATCTTCTACAAAATAAATGGCTACAGACCCAATTAGAGAGGAGGTTAGGAAGCTTCTAGAAACTAATAAGAACATGAATACAACATATAAATAGTTATTGGCTATTGTGAAGGCAGATATAAAAGGTAGCTTGATATCAATAAATGCATATATGAAAAAAGAAGAGAGGCTTATAACTGATACATTATCACAAAACTTCCAACCATTAGAACAAAGTCAACAGACGAACCCCTCCAATAGCAAAGGAAAAGAAATAATAAAAATCAGGGCAGAGTTAAAGCAGTGGGAAGACAAGAGAATGCAACAAAAAGCTGTTTCTATGAAAGGATCAACAGAATTGACAGACTGATGGAAAATCTAACCACGGAAATGAAGGAATAACCATCAATACCCACTATGAAGGATGAAACAGGGAAAATCAAAGAAGACCCCAATGAGCTTAAAAACATAACCATAAGGTACTATGAAGGACTGTATTCAAATGTATTCAAACATGTGGAAGACATGGATAAATACTTGGAAAAACAGTGCCTTTCTAGATTATCTCAGACAGAGATCAAGAATTTCAACAAACCTGTAGCAAAAAAAGAAAGAGATAAGGTTATCAAGAAGCTACCAACAAAAAAAGTCCCCTGACTAGGCAGATTTATGTGAGAATTCTACCAAATACCACAGAAGAGTTAACTCTGAACCTCCACAAAGTATTCCAGCGCATAGAAAAGGATGGCAAACCCCCAAAGCCATTCTATTTAGTCTGTATAGCTTTGATACCCAAACAGGGCAAAGAGAACCCACAGGTGTAGAGCACTACAGACTATATACACAAAAAACCTTAACAAAATATTGGTCCTAGAATACAAAAGTATATAAAACCCACCTTCCACCATGACCAGGTAAGATTTGTTCAGGGATGCAGGGATGGTTTAACATTCAAATGTCCATCAATAATATAAACCACATCTATAAGGAACAGTATAAAAGCCACATAACAATAGCCATAGACACAGAAAAAGCATTTGACAACATCCAACAACCATTCCTAATTAAAACACACATGAAGATAGGACGGGAAGAAAAAGTCCTTAAACTAACACAAGCTATCAACAAAAAGCCAACAACCAACATCATAATCAATGGAGAAATACAAAAACAATTCCACTGAAAAAGGGTACCACACAGGATGGCCCTTGTCCTCACTTCTATTCCATATCATACTGGAGGTCCTAGTTAACAACATAAGACAGTGAAAAGACATTAAAAGTACCCAAATGGGAGAGAAAGAGGTGAAACTATCACTATTGTACATTGAAAACCCCCAAAACTCCACAACAGGAGTACTTACAGGGATATAGGTATAAGGAAAAGTGTCAGGATACAAGATCAACAAACAGAAGTCAATAGGTTTGCTATATACATTGGACAGGACCATAAAAGAGGAGATCAAGAAGGCAGCACGCTTCATGAAAGCCAAGAATAAACTGAAATACCTAGGAATATATTATAAAAAAAAAACTAAAGCCCTATAGAAGAAAAATTATAAGACCCTACTTCAGGAAATTAAAAGCAACCTCGACAAATAGAAGAATTTCCCATGCTTGGTGGATTGGAAGGTTCAACATAGTAAAGATGTCGATCTTACTCAAAGCATTTTATAAGTTTAACGCTATTCTGATTCAAATGCTAACAACCTTCTTCAAAGAATTGGAACAATTGACCACCATTTTCACATCCAAAGGGAAGAAACCCAGAATTAGCGGAGAACTTCTTAAGAAGAAAGACAAAGTCAGAAGACTCACTTTACCTGATTTAGACACCTGCTACATAGTGACAATGCTCAAAACAGCATGGTATGGCATAACGACAGGTACTAAGGCCAGTGGAAAAGATTAGAAAGCCCAGAAATAAAGCCTTCAGCAAGTGATCTAAAATAAAGGTCCCAAGATCATCAAGGGGGAAGCAGATACCCTCTCTAACAAGTGGTGCTAGAAACATTGGATATTCAGATGGAGAAAAATGAAGCAAGATGCTTACCTCACCCCATGCTTAAGAATAAACTCAGGGTGGATCACAGACCTAGAAGTAAAACCCCAAATCATCAGGAACATCAAGGAAGGAATTGAGACTAGCCTAAGATCATTGGCTCAGGGAATAAAAAAGCTCACCACAATAGGGAAGGGTACACATACAGGTGAACTGAAATCAATAAATGGAATTTAATAAGAATAACACACCTCTGCACCCCAAAAGACTTCACCAAGAGGGTAACAAGGCAACCCACAGTCTGGGAGAGGATTTTTAGTAATGACACATCAAACAAAGGACTTATTAGTAAAATCTACAACACCTTCATGGCCTATAGAGAAAAGAAAACAATTAACCCCCTAAAGAAGTAAGCAAAAGAGCTGAAAAGAAATTTCACTAGATAGGATACCTGTATGGCCAATAAGCACAGGAGGAAGTGTTACTGTTCATTAGCCATGAGAGAAATGCAAATTGAAACAACCATGGGATACCATTTAATACCCCCTGAGATTACCCCAAATCACAAAATCAGAGAACAACAAATGTTGCAGGGAATGTAGTAAAATAAGAACTTTCCTCTACTACCATTAGTGGTGTAGATATGTAGAGTCACTATGGAAAACATTCTGATGAGACTGTGAAAACAGAAATTGATCTGCCTTATGACTCAGTCATCTCTCCACTGGACATATACCCAGAGGAGGTAAGAAAAAAAAAAAAAAAGACCAGTCATTTGCACTCCAATGTTTATTGCGGCAACAATACAAAATTGCAAAGAGTTGGAAGCAACCTAAATTTCAATCAATAGACGTGCAGATTAGTAAACTTCGCCATATACACAATGGAATACTATGAAGCACCAAGAAGCAAGGACAATCATTTGAAACACATCCTTTCAAGGGAAGAGTTGGAAGAAATTATGTTAAGCGAGATAAGCCAATCTCAAAAGACAAGTATAACATGAGTCCCCTAAAGTAAGTATAATCAGCAAAACAAGAATAGAAGAAAAGACACTTATGTCACAATATATGGGTGGAGGCATAGGCATTCGGGTGGAGGTCAGACCAAACCCCGGGAGGTATATGTGAATCTAACATAAAGAAGGGGGAAGGAGGAGGAAGATGGAGGTGGGAAGAATCTGAGATAATGACATGGGGGGAACAGGACACTAACCTACCCAGGGAGAGAGTACTGGTTGTGTCTCCACAGAATTGGACTGTTCATACATACCCCACGAAAACACACCAAACTGCGTGGGTGGGGGGGAATGTAACACATGGAGGAATGTGTGAAATGTCAGCTCCATTCAGAAACAGCCTGACTCCCACCCTGGAAGTATGTGCTGCAGAGAACGACAAGGAGGGGGAAAGGAACCACCTTACCATGCACACATGGAAGCAAACCAAGAAGGATAAAGAGAAAGAGACAGTTGACCTAGACTCCATATAGGCACACCAAGTCCAGAGGTTGAGGTCTCTGTATGAGCTGGTAAGGCACAGACAGGACTGTGGGACTGCCAACAATTCAAGACCTGTTGTCCCCTAACTGGAGCGTACGGTGAAAGAAGATGATAATGGGGACACATGGCGGGAGAACAGTGTGGGAATAGAGCATAACAGATCAGGAATTGGAGTAAAACTGATCCACAGAATCCCTAAGGTTTCCCAAGAATGGACTTTGTGACAGTCCCTGGATCTCCCCCAGGACTGGGGGAGAGGGAGGGCATGTGGGGGCCAGCAAACAGGCATGGACCAAGTAGAGTTCTTATTTTTTTCTTCTTTTCTTTCCCTCTTTCTTTCCTTCCTCATCATTTTCTCTCTCCTTTTTACAGCAGTATGTTTTCTTATTGTTTGAACTAGGACATTGCTGGTTTGCCTACTTACATGGGTCATACATGGAAGGGAACCTTGGGGAGAAGGCAAAGAGGTCAAAAGCCACTGAGAGTATAGGAGGAAGGATAAGGTTGGGCGAGGAGTGGGGTGTGCAGATGGCATCATGGAAAGGGAAAAAGAGAATTGAAACCCACATCTATGAGAGGGTAGAGAACATGTGAGTATTAGAGCAACACCAAGCTAGTGGAGAGGAAAAACTGAGAGGTAGAAGAAGGGGGGGGGAGAGTGATAATAGGGCAGGAGGAGGCAAAAGGAAACAGAGAATCTCTAAAAAGCAAAGGCATAGTTAGGGAGAGTAACAGAGGTGTGCACTTATGTATTAATCTATTGGCTTATGTGCATATATTTATAAGGCTATACACTGAGGCTGCAGATGGGCCTTGGCCCTCAGCTTATATCTCCCCTCAATACAAGAACACTTTGTTCTAACAAGCTGATCTTCTGTGATGCTCAATCCCCCACCCCACCCCTGCCACCCCATGATCATTAAAGACAAAATTCGCATATGGGGTGGAGACAAAGGATAGTGCTCGGTTATTAAAAGATATAATGTCTGGGGTGTTAAAGTCTTAAAGTTAAACAAGCAACCATCCAACATTGAAGTAACAAGCCCACATGGAAGAGGTACACCAGTCAGTGAGATCATGAGGAGTCATGAAGACTGGGCAATGGGCATCAGAACATTCACAACAATCAGAAAACAAACAAGCAAACAAAATGCATTGGTAAGAATGGAGGAGGGTGGGAGTGAAGACCCAAAGTCCATCTGTGAACAATGGAACATACCCTCATATGGGGGATGCAGGGAGGGGATGAGAAAATCAGGGTACAGCAGAGCACAAATAGATCATGCAATATACCTCTAGTCCCTGGAGGCCTCCTTACTCCCTGCAATCATGACCATAGTGCTACTTCCCACTCTGGACTAGATGGGAGCACGTACATAGGTATAGGCAAGAGCTAAAACTCCTGGAACCCAGGAACAGGAATGGAATAGAGATACCAACAGGGAGAGAGGTGGGGAGGGAGGAAGGTACCGATCACAATGAATGGCACATAACCACACATCCCCTCCAGCAGGGAAGAACAGAAACCAGAAGGGAAGGGAGACAGCAGTCAGTGTGAGATTTGAAAATAATTTACAGTCTATAATCTACCAAAGGGCCCAGGAGGGTTGGAGGGGTATGGGGACGGAGAGGGAACAAAAGGAACTGATCCCAAGGGTTCAATGGAAAGTAAATGCCTAGAAAATAACAATGGAATATATATACTATATGTCAGATACAATTGATTGTAACAAGAGTTGTAAGAGCTCCCAATAAAATTATCTTTAAAAAGCCTATATTAAAAAAGGAAATCATGTTGCATTGGGCAAATCTGCTGCAGAATATCTCTTTTAAAGTGTGGAAAAGCAAGAATGTTACTTTGAAGAGTAAGACACGTCTAACCCAAGCGGTTTTCAATCAGTACATATGCATATGAAAGTTGGGCAATGAATAACGAAGACTACAAAAAGTGTGGTGCATTTCAATCATGCACATGACTATGAAGTGACATACTAGAATTGATAAAGAAATAAAATGAAGGGTTGAGCCCCGGTGGCGCAGTGGTTGTGCGCAGGACTGAGGCCCACTGGGACGGAGGTTCAATTCCAGCAGTGGGGCTGGGCCTCCTACTCCCACCACCGGAGAGCAGTGATGCCCCCCCCCCAAAAAAAAAGAAATAAAATAAAGTATGATTCTAAGAGGTGAACAATATCTACTAAGTGAAAGCACATAGACAAGGTTTAAAAGCATAAGTATTAAAATTTTGATGGATTAGTGGAATGAACTTTAGAATGGACACAACAGTTGAATAGATTCTTGAATAAGAAAATATCAAATAATTTAATTAAAAAGCAGAGATAAGGATAATTTAAGATAATTTAAATTTCACTTAAGAAATATGAAAAAGGTTTTCTTTTTATTGAGGTTTATCTCATTTTTGCTTTCTTATTGTTGTTACACCTTTTGTATTGTTTGTATGTTTTCCTGTATAAAATCCAGGATAGGTAAATCTACAGAGACAGTACCTGGACAAGTGAATATGGCAGGTTGGGAGAAATTGAGAAGCTAGTAAAATTGAGTACAAGGAAGAAGAAAATGAGTAGGTTACGAAGTGTCAGTAACTCTTATTCACTAGTACAGATTATATACATTTTATATTTATTTTTTTATTTATTATTTTATTTTAGGCATCACTGCCCCCAGGTGGTGGGAGTAGGAGACCCAGCCTTTGCTCCTGGGAGCTGGAATTGAACCTAAATCCCAGTGGGCCGCAGTCCCATGCACAACCACTACGCCGCCGGGGCTCAGCCCTACAGATTATATACATTTTACATAAAAACTTTTAAAGTTCAAAAGCTGTGTAACCCTGACCTGGCAATCTCTATTTAGACAAATACCTAAAAACTCTGTCACTGATGCAAGAAAGTAGTAAACCTGAAGATGTTTATCAGAGCATGGTCGAATAGGAATACACGCACTCAATGAAATAACCAGAGGAGAATAGCAAAATAAATACTCATGTAGTCAAGCATGTCATGGATATATAAGAATCTATCAAAAAAAGAATCTATAAACTATGCCAATATTTATCAACTTGATACTGGCTTTTGTTTGCTGCTCTGAAGATAGTCCCATGAACAACAAAACCAAGGACTTCCCAGTTCTCCATCATCTTCATGATCAGGGCCAAATTGCACCATTCTCCATTGTGTATTGTAAGGTTACCAGGGATTTATTTAGGAGGTATAGCATCATGCTTCTCTTACAAGTCTATTTTAATCTGGAAGATCTGCTGAGATTTTCATTGAAGCTTCAGCTTTTAGCAGTAATCAAGTCACTACTGACAGTAAATTAGCGTATACAAATGAGGTATATTGGCTTAGAATTGAATCTGAGTATCTCATAGAGAAAGCAAAAAAATGACCATTGAACTATCAAGTACTCACAGTCAACATGAATACAATTTAAAAATAAGGTTAGCAAGTTCTCTTTGTTTACGTTTACTTTTTAAATGTAGTACCAAGTTCATAATGTCTAAAATTATTGAGTGACCGGTAGCAAAGGAAGAAAATTCAATAAATATACAGAGTCAAAATACCAAAAGAATTGATGTTTAGCCACTTAAACAAGTAGCAATAAGGGTAAGTCAAAAGTATAATGATGAAAACTTCATTTTATACATACATGGATTTATTCCAAACAAAACATATTTTAGGATGCCTCCCTGATCAGTGGACGGCTACAGACAAGTTCTCTCAGTGAGGAATATTTCTTAGTTTCCTTGGAGTGTTCTTAAAATAAAGGTCTAATCAAAACTGGATTCCATGGGGATCTATTAAGCTCGAGTCAGAGAGACTTTAAAGTTATCCATTTTTGGGGGGAGGTTGCCAAATGGTAATTTTAATAGACTTTCTTAAAGACATGAGCTTCTCACCAAACTGGTAAGAGAAATGAAAATTGTGTAAAGGTCTCTAAAAATTAATCCCAACTAGCTGCTGTAACTTGCCTTTTCTTAAAATTACCCATGGGAAACAAAGAAAAATAAATTAACCTTATAGTTTTAGTTGACTCATAAAAGCTTCTAGCTGTTTTCTCAAAAACAGTGATGCCATCATCATCACCAGGACATTAATCTACTCTAGGGGAGGCTATTGTTTGCATCTCCATAGGATAGGGAAACTGACAATAGACCTCACTCCAGTGTGCCAATCCTTGAAATCTGCATTCTTCCTGCTCAGAGCATCTCCTTCCCAGAGATGACTAAGAGCATCTCCTTCCCAGAGATGACTAAGAGCCAGCCACAGCTCGAGACAAGATGTCTCCTCTCTAGATGACCGCACTATAGAGGAAGGTCCAGAAGACACAGTTTGGGGAGAGCAGCTGTTCTGACTGGTACACAAGGGGGCATACTAAGAGGAGAGAGCAACAGACTAGCACTTGGAGCAAAGCCTCAGAGTCCCCAAGGAATCCTGCTTGTAGACTTCTTATTCTGAGGACAGCATTAGACACCTAATTGGGGAAGACTGATTGGGGAATACTTTCAAGGGGGCACACCAAAGTCAAAGTTGCAACACAGGGTGGGGGTTCACAAAATGGTATAAGTGTTGTTAGGAAAGCAGGTCTCTGGATATGAAACCCTGAAATAAAACAGTATTGAGTTTTTATAATTATTATAAAGTTATTATAAAATTATTATAAAACGGGATTATAATATCTACTCTGAGTCAGATTAACAGACTTGAAACTATTTATATGGTATTTCTCTCTCCTGTGTCTGTGTCTGTGTGTGTGATTGTGTGTAAGATAGGCAGGAGAAGCAATCCCATGAAGACAGGAACAGTACCAATGGTTTGGGTGCATGGCATGGGAGGGGGTAAAACAGGGAAAAGATGAGTGATGAGCCAATAAAGACTGGAACAGGAGAATAGCAAGAGTTATAAAATAGACAGTGTGGAGGATGTAGCATTCCTGGTCATGTTTGGCCAATCAAAATATGTCTGAGAGGAATTACTGAGAGGTGAAGGGTGAGTAAGCATGATAGTGGCACAGGAGGAAAGAAAAAATAAAAAGAAGAATGAATAAGAAACTAAAAATTATATATAAGTATAATGATAGATATACAACTATGTAAATATATAATTGCATGTACATAGGTGTATTCTGAGACTAAATATTATAGGAGACAGCAATCTCATTTTTATTTTGCAGAGTGGCTAGTGTATTTAAACTACCAATTTTGATGTTAGTAGCCTAATGCTTAATCCACTGTGACATCAGGGTTCATTAGAGAAGGGATGGAAACACTCCCTTAAGAAGTATATGGAAATAAATATAGGAAATATTGAGAAAAATAGCTTTGCATTTTGATAGTTTTGTTTAAAAATATTTTCTATGATCATGTAGCAGTATACTAAGCACATAATCTGAGAAGTTGAACAATATGAAGAGAACATATCAGATTTGGAGAAAGTTTCATTGATAACCTGTGACACAACTTTACTTGCTAAAAATGAAGATGATTACATCATTAAACACTGATGGAAGTTAAAGACTACTTGCTTCCCTATGGATTGTACCTGAATTTACAGAAAATGAAAATCCACATCATGGGAAGTTGTGATGAAATTGTTGAAATCATCAATGATTACCAATACTCTTAGATGACAGTGGAGACCCAAAATCCACACTTAGATTAAGCCTCCAATGTGATAAGCTCTATTATCATACAGAGAACACCATAAAATAATTTATGGGAGACAAAATCAGTTCAAATTCTAATATCTTGTCATTTGATCTCCCTTACTCATTTTAAAACTGTTTCAACTTAATTTTTTTCCTTTTTTTTTAATGACGGGGAAATACACATGAGCTAAGCTCTTGAGGAACCCCCTCTAGCCATGGATTCAGGGATGTGAATATCCTTGCTAACATCCAGAATGCATTGTTGCAGATGTAGTTAGATTAAAATGGTCAAGTTCAATCTTTATTTATCTTATCTTAATTCTTTATCTAAACTATCCCATTAATACAAAAATATGGGGTTAGGTATCTGAAAGCATTGCCTCAAGTCAGGGCCAGTTTCTGTCAGCCATTTTGACCTCACTCAACCATTTTTTCTCCCAGCATGGTGTCTGAGATATTCAAGGGGCAATTTCTACCCCTGCGCTCACAATACATGTTAATGACATTCCTTTTCATCATCTCACATAGAAATAGCTAAAGACATCAACCAAACAAAATAATCAAAACTTCAACTTCCCATATTCTTTGTAGAAAATAACCCAGTAAACTACATGGAGATATCTGACCACTGCCTTGTCAAAGAAGAAACATTACCATGAGGAAGAGGCCAAGCAAATCTCCACTCTCCAAGTTTATGATTTGTTTCTCTGCTGTCCCAGTCCAGGTACCAAAATGCTTTAGTCTGGGTAGACTAGAAAAACAAATTCATAGACACTCATGTGTAAAAGAAAGAGCCTTAAATACCAAAAAAAAAAAAATTGAATATTGAAAAAAATCCCAGTCAATTCAGATCAAGTCCTTAAGTCTGCTATTAGCCCTTATGTTCAATACCAACCTATAAATTCCACTTCAGACTCATGGAACACAGGCAACGATGCTGAATACAGGACAATCACAGACCAGTGGTAGAGGGTCTTGTGGATCACGTGGCAGTAGAGCCATCTCAGCTCTAGCAGGAGACTCCATATTGTTCCTTCTAAAATTGGAATCTACTGTAGCTTCATAGGTCTTGTCAGCTGCAATGTCTCTCAGGGAGTGAGTCTGCATCCCACCCACCAGAAAGCTATTATCCCCTTAGGACCTCGAAATGAGGTCCTCAAGCTATGACATAATTGACAGACTAACCTCCACCTCTTCACTCTTAATGCTCTCAAAATGAGGTCAGATTATATAACTGTCAAAGAATTTTGCTTTTTCATTGTGAAACTATTTTGTTCATTTGCATTATTTTCTATAAATGGAAATGCAATCTAGTATAAAACAGGGGCAATAGCTATATTAATAATTATCTCCTGGCATAGGAGAGATTGGGGAAGAATAGAAAGCCAATAATAATGAATATGAAAAATAATATAATGTTTTGAAATTGATTGTGGAGGTGATTGCATAACTCTTCTTAATACGATAGAATGATTGAGTTGTATGTTATGTGAATTACCATATTTTTCAGACCATAAGATGCACCTGACCATAAGACACACCCAGTTTTTAGAGCAGGAAACAAGAAAAACATTTTCTGAACCAAATTGTCCCAGAATACCTAAATGTTCTGGAGTACCACACCTTCAGACGATAAGATGCACCCTCATTTTCCCTCCATTTTTGGTGGGGAAAAAGTGTGTCTTATCATCTGAAAAATATGATAGATTGCAATAAAACTATTTTTTAAATGAAGCAATGTTACTGAAGAAAGAATTCCAGGCTGCACTGAAGGAATTAGCTGAAATAAAGCTCTAGAAATTGATGGAATACCAGGTGAAATGTTTCAACAAGATGATGAAGTACTTGAACCACTCACTAATCTATGTCAAGAGAAAGACAGCAACTTGGCCAATTGACTGGAAGAAATTCATATTTGTACAATTTCAAAGAAAACTGGCCCAACAAAATATACAAATTCTAGAACAAAATCAGGAATATCACATGTAAGTAAAATTTTTTGAAGATAATCTAGTAATTGCTGCAGCAATATATTGACAGGGAGCTGCCAGAGGTCCAGGGAATATTCAGAAGAGGATATTGGACTGCTGATGTCAGGTGGATGTTGCCCTAAAGCTGAAAATACTAGCAAGATGTTATTATTTATTTACTTGTTTATTTTTCTGAACTAGGTCTTTATTTAATTTATTTATCATATTATTGGGGGTGGCTTTTACAAATCTTTTTTGGGTTTTTTTTTTTTTTTTTACCCCGTGTGTGGGTCTTTTTTTTTTTTTATTTCAAATACTTACTGAAAAAGGTCCCTGGGCTCTGTGGGGATCCCCACACTCATGGCCCTCCTCCCCACAGCAGACTGAGCGCAAGAGGACGGCGCGTTTTTATGCACAATTACATGATTCCCGGCTTGCTCTGCAGAGAGGCATTTCCATGCAGCATCCACACTGACTGGGTGCTGTCCTCCAGCGCCAGGCAGGAGCCCCTCGTCTGAAGTCCACTCTGCTTCCTCCCCAAATTCCCACCCCCACACTAGCCACATGGTTAAGAAAGCAGATAGCCAGGAATGTTTTTATCAACTACAAGCCCTAATTCATCTTCCCTCAAGTTCACCACCACCACCACCACCACTACCACCCCATCCCACCCCACCCCCGCCCTCCCAACCCCACCCCCAGGATTTCATTGAGATTTTGCCCAATGGATACTTGGGGGGGGGGGGGGAGAGGGGGGAAGGTAAAACAAAATAGATCCAAGGTCTTGGTGCTCAGCCCAAGGGGCTCCATGCGCTGGGATACCGACGGGCAGGGGCTTCTGCCTCTCCAGCCCGCGCCTGAGCCACCTCCTGACCCCCGGCTGCAAAAGCAGGGAGGGGCAGGAGCCAGCACAGGACCCAGGGGGGCAGCGTCTCAGGATCTGGCGGGAGCCCCGGGAAGCATCATTCAACTTGGCCACCCGCAAGCTTGCTGGTGACGAGCGAGGACTTTCTTTGGGGCAGATCTTGTGGGGTGGGGATGTGGTCACCGGTCACCAAGTTCTTGTCTGGTCCTGCACTTGGCAGCTGCTTATTCTTCATCTTGGCTTTGGTCATGTTGTAGTCCTCCTGAGTCAAAGTACTTTTGCCCTTTCTGGAGCCTATTCATGAGGAAGTCGGAGCCTCCAGGCTTTTGTCCTAGGCTTGGATGTTTGGCCTTTAGCTTTGCCTCCTCGGCTCTCTCAGGGAGAATCCCTTCCTTCTCCTGTGTGTCCTTCTTCTCCTCGCCGGTCTCCTCCGAAGGGTTCTCCTCTTCCTGTTTCTGGGACATGGCGGGGGTCGGGGGTCGGGACTGTGGAGTGTAGGGGCTCCGGGAAGTCCACCGGTTAAGGGGAGGGAGAGGGGAAACGGGGACAACCTGCGCAGCTGCTTCGGCTCCTGTCACTAGGGTGGCCCGGTCAAAATGGCGGCTTTTACAAATCTTATAACAACCCATAATTCAATTGCGTTAAGCATACTTGTACATATGTTGCCATCAACATTTCCAAAGCAATTTCTTTCCACTTGAGACCTTGATATTAACTCCTCTCTTTCCCCCTCCCTTCTATACTTTTGAATCCTTGAGAAATGATATATTATTCATGTTATTTCATATCTTATACCTTCCATTATCTCCTTTCATCCATCTTTCTGCTAGTCATTCCCCTCAGGGGGGTGGTATTGGTTGTGATGGGTTATGATGAGTTTCCCCTTTCTTCCCCCCCACCCCCACCAAATTGGCATCGCCCTATCTTCATGCTACTCCCACTACTGTTTCTGAGAGGTTTATCTGTCTTGGATTCTGTACCAATGTGTGTACTCTGGTCTAGCCAGAGTAAAGTAGAACTGGGGCATGGTAGTGGAGGGGGAGGGGAGATAACATTCAGGAGTTAGAGGAATGATGTATGTTTTGTCAGTGCTGGTTGAATCATCCCTTTCTTGAAATCCTTATGTGGGAGAAGGGGGGTATACAAGTGTCCATAGATGGGTTTGGATCTCCACTCCAACCCCTTCATTTGCATTGATATCATTGCTTGTTTTTTTGTATCTTTTGATACCTGATCCCATTGACACCTCATGATCACACTGGCTGGTATATTTCTTCAATGTGGGCTTAGTTGCTTCCCTGTTAATTAGCCACAAGTTTAATTCAAGGCTTTAAGACCCCAGATGCTGTATCATTTGCTAGCCAAACACCATCCACTTTCTTCACTGCATTTACTTATGCACCTATTTTGTCTTCAGTGATTGTCCAAACACCATCCACTTTCTTCACTGCATTTACTTATGCACCCATTTTGTCTTCAGTGATTGTGTTGGCCAGTATCAACAAATGCCACGTTATTAGAAAAATATGTTCTTGTATTTAGGGAGGCCTCGAGTAGAGGCCCAAAGCCTGTCTCTTATCTTAATACTCAATAAATAAATATATGCACATCAACTTCTATCCTTATCATTATAATTTAACACACACACACATATACACATGCTGTGTTAGTCTGGGTAGACTAGAGAAACAAGTTCATGGAAACTCATCTGTGTAGAAGGAGGAGTTTATATGCAAAAGCAATTGAATATTGAGAAAACATCCCAACCCAGTCTTGTCCAAGGGCATAAGTTCGATGTTAACCCATTTGTACAATACTAATCCATAAAGTCCTCTTCAGACTCATGAAACACATGCAATGAAGCCAAATACAAGACAATCACAAGAAAGTGGATAGAAAGTTTTGGATCCAGTGGTGTCGTAAGCATATTAGCACTGGCAGGGATTTTTCTGGCTTCAGAGGTCTGGTTCCATCAGGGTAGGTTTTTATGGCTTCTTCTCCACAATGTCTCATAGGGAGTCAGCCTTGTGTCTTGTCAGTGGAGCATCTCTAAGGGAGTCAACTGAGATAGGTAGTGTCTCTGCCTCCAAGAAGGAATTACCACATTTTCCAGAATTCTCAGGAGAAGGCTATGCCTACACAGAGGTCTCACTGGCTATCTCCAGATTGACAGGCTAGACTCCACCCCTACTCTTTTAATCCTCAAAATGACACCATATTAGGTGATTGCCACACATGCCTATAACACTATAGTTTTTACCTCCTAATTTTACCTCCTAATTTTCCTATATTTCCTTTCACCTTCCTTCTATCCCACTACCATCCTCACCCTCGATTTGGTTCTGTTATTTCTCTCAGATATATTGCACTTGATAAGACCTCACCAAATATTATACACCCTCCTCACCATCAATTTTAGATCTCTTGTTATTCCCTTATCCCTGAGTTTATTGGCTGCCCACTCCCCCTCCCCGGTCCCTCCTCTCCCATGTTTCTCCAGAACTGTGGTTGCATTGTTTTCTCCTTGGGATTGTGTGTCCTACCTATCTTTTATAGGTAGGCTTAGAGCCAAAGGACAAAAACAAAACGAAATTATAAGTAGTTCTAGGTCTCTGCTGAACTTTACGGATGTTTTCCAATCTGGTCTGATGAGGAGCCAAGTACTGTTCCTACAGTCAGAAGTCTATTTTCAGGATTCCTCAGAGACTGTTACTTTGCTGTACTGTTGCACTCCCTTCACATTTCACTCCACTCTGTGTGGGACAGATAAGGTGTACTTTCTGCCCAGAGTCTGCAATGCAGTCCTCTGAAGCTCTACGGGGACATCATGTCCTGTGGTGTGGCTGGCCCTATGATCTTTTCTCTGTGTTGGCTGCTCTGAGCAGGGAGGTCATTCATGGGACTTGGCAAGTCATGTTCAGGGTCTATCTACCCCCCACCCCTTTCTGTCTGTCTGTCTCTCCCTCTTAGTTTGCCAAGCCATTTTAGGTGTGCATCATAACAAACTATGTGAAGATGGGAAATTCAAGGGCCATTTAAGTGCTCATGAGGACCCTGTATGTGGACCAAAGGGCACCATACTTATTCAATCTGTATGCTGAGCAAATAATAAAGGAAATTGGATTATATGAAGAAGAATTCAATATCAGTCTTTGAGGAAGGTTTTTTTTAAGAATCTTTAATATGCAGATAACACAAACTTGCTTAATGAAAATGAGGAAGACCTGAAGCACTTGTTGATGAAAATGAATGATTGCAACCTTAAATATGGGTTACAACTTACTATAACAGACAGAAAGTCCAAACCTTCAGAATTGAACCAGTAGATAACCTCATGTTAACTCGAGAAGAGTTGTCCAGTAGTTCATCTTATTTGGAACCACTGTTGATGTTATGGAAGCAGCAATTGAGAGATTAAACAACACATTGTGTTGAGTAAATCTGCCCCACAAGACCTCTTTAATATTTTGGAAAGCAAGATGTGTCAGTCTGGGTAGACTAGAGGAACAAATTTCACAGACATGCATATGAATATAAAGAAAGAGTTTATATACAAAAGGAATGGGACATTGAGAAAGCATCACAACCCAGTTCAGTTCAAAGTCATAAGTCTGATATTAGCCTATATGCCCGATACCAGTCTATAATGTCTCCTTCCAACTCACGAAGTCACAGGTCAGTGGGTACAGAATCCCAGTGCTGGCAGGGGTCTCCCCATGGCTCCTTGCTTCCAGGGCTCAGGGTCCATCAATAGCATCCAGTGGTGGCAGAAGCAACTCATCGCTGGCAGGGTCTCTCCACATGGCCTCTCCAGCTTCAGAGGTCTGGCTCCATCAGGGCAAAGCTGTGTGGCTTCTGCTCCAGCTCATTCAGCTTCTCAGATGCTGCTATCTTGTCTTGTCCATGATTAATTGTCTCTGAGACAAACTCCCAACAACTGGGGAAGATAGCTTTTCATCTTCATGAGGGAAATATCATGAGATTTCCCAGAAGTCTCAGGAGAAAGCCATGCCCACAGGGAGGCCTCATTGGCTACTCAATGGCTATCTCCAGATTAACAGGCTTGACTCCACCTCTACATTTTAATCATAAAATTAACATAAGCACATGACAGCCACACAAGAGTATTGCTTTGAGGATTAAAGTGCATCTGGTCAAACCCTGGTATTTTTTTGTTGTGTCCTATGAAAGTGAAAGATGAACATTGAATAAGGAAGACTGAAGAAGGATCCATAAGGCTGGCAAAGAAGATTGATTCCTAGAAAAACAAATAAGTCTGTATGGAAATATTACTGCCAGAATGCTCCTTAAAAGCAAAGAAGGTGACACTTTATCTAATGTACTTGGGGCATGTTTTCAGGAGAGACTAGTCCCTGTAAAAGGACACCATGCTTGGTAAAGTGGAGGGGCAGTGAAAAAGAGTAAGACTTGACACGATGGATTGAACAATAGCTGCAAGGATGAGCTCAAACATTGTAATTGAGAAAGACTGGAGAACAGGTTTTGTCTCATTCTGTTTTACATTGAGTTGTTATGAGCCAGAACCAACTCAATACCTTCTAACAGCAACCACAGAGGATAAGAACCAAGCTTTCTTTCTGTAGTTCTGTGATCAAATGAAAGACACAAATCATCCCTCCACTAAAGTCATTCCCCTTCCTGTAACAGATGCATTCAGAAACAGGAAGAAAGTGCATTTCCAGGATCATCAAGGAAGAAAAGCCACCAGTGGAGCACATTTGAGATCTTGGTTTGAAGTGGCAGAGGCAACAGACACCAGGCCATGCCGAAGACTAGAGGCTGAAGCAAAGAGATCTCAAGACCGAGCACAAGAGTGATGCCTAGAGTGTAAGGCAGAGCAGCCAATGGGCTATCTGGCTTATGTAGGTAGAGGTTAAGGTTATATGACTGAAGAGTAGAGAGACACCTGGTTTATGGTTAAGGAGGGGTGCTTTTCTGGATCAAGGACTACACATTAATATTTGGGGTCCTGGTTTTTGACAGCCTGTTAACTTCCTCAATAAGCCTTCATAATCACTAGTATTGTCAATGAGTAGCCATTGCAGTGGATTATCAAGACCAGCAGAGAAGTAGAAGGCCTTGAGACATACATTTGGGGTCAGTGTAAAAAGTTAAAAGCCAGATGGAGATACGTCTAACATCTGCCTAGTTGGTGTCGCATTGGATTCTCTTCCTTTGTCTAGGCAGAAGTCTAAATGTGCTCTTCCCTTGCCATCTTTTGAGCTGGCTTTTCTTCTTTTTAAGATAGTTCATTTACCTATGAATGCATATGCTTAGAAATCTGGTTAGGGTGACAACTGAGTATGATTCCACAGATTCATATTCTAATTACTTGATTGATTGTTAAAGGAAGGAGAGATATTTATATTTTTCATTCACTTTTTCTCTGCAACAAATGTCACAAAAGAGAAAGTTAAATATGACAATTTATGGGAAAACAATGAGGAAGTGTTTCTTAAGTTGATATCGTATGGAAACAATTTTAAAGCAAATACCTGTCAGCAATGAAAATGTATTCACCAAAAGGAAAATTAATGAAAATCAAGTGGATGAGACTGGATGATTGCCCTCTTCACTCAGGCACTTCAAAGGAGGTTTTTCAGACTTTTGAGTTTAAGGTATACTACTAAAAATCTTGCTGAATGAGAAACAAGTGCTCAAATATTAAAACATGTTTCTAAAATTTTGGTAACTCAATATCTCTTCGTTAAAAATATAAGGATCTCTCCACCATAAAATGTGGATTGTTGCAATTGGCTAAGCAATCATCCCTTTAAATTAAAACATTATTTATCAGGGGAAAGTTAATTGAACACATTGCTTTTCTAACTAAATGGAAGCCTGCACCATGCAGGCAGTAGACATTCTTGCTTGAAAGAAATTCTTGCTCCTTTTTCTAAGACACCCATGGGAATAAAATAGAAAAGAGGCGGGGTGCCAGAGGCAGGGTTGGGGGCTGAAGTTGTGTCTTGGTGAGGAGCCAAATGTGGTTTTCAAACCCACATTTTTCTACAAACTTCTAACTTTAGCACCCACAAATTACCTTTTGGCAAATCATATTCCCCAAGCCCTAGTGTAAACCATTTATTTAGGAATTCTTGTCATTTACTCCTTGTTACCAGCCATAACTAATCTACCCTGCTGGAAATTTGGCAAAAGTATATTTCATAGTTCCTGTATACTCATACAGGGAAAGAAACAAGTGAGATAAATGTTGCTGGTTTATAACTTCAGTAAATGAAATGGTGAAGGAAAACGTTTTCCAAGGTAAATAATCTTTGATTCAGGACACAAAAGACGGTAGCTTTTATGATATTTACCTTTCTAAAAATTATTATTCTTTTACTTTGATCATCATTACTCCGTTGCTTTTCACTTTTTCTTTTAGATAAAGATACTTTCCTGCAATTAGAACTCTCCTGTGTCATTCATAGAATTTCTCTTGAACACTTAATAGCAGAGTGCCTTGTCTTGTGTTATAAAGCAGATCATCTTTAGTAGAGAAACATTGTCCTGTTACCCCTGAGAGGATGCCTGTGAGCAAAAGACTATGAAAAAGCTTTTCTCATCTAACTCCTCACATGTTGCAGGAACTCAAATGCTGAGTGATAAGGAGAGTCTTTGCTGCAGACATAAAGACAAGAATTCTACAAATCACAATGTGCTCACCTATGAGAATGCTTGTCAGTCATGCAAGAATGCTTGTTAGTGAGAGAATATTTATTAACCATGAATCATGTAAGCATCTTGTACCTGAAGTCATTGTGCCCCAGTATTGTCCCAGCATGAAATTTGTAAACTTTCTCCTTTGATATGCAACCTGGCCAGTGGAGAAGCTAGGGATGGCCTTCTCACTCTTGAGTCCTTCCTCTTTTCCCTCATGAATCAATCTTGAGTTGAGTACTTCTTTTGTGGAACTCAGGTATCTCCCAGTTGGCTGAAGAGCTACAATTTTTTATGTCTGTATCATTAACCTCATTTTTATTTTTTATTTACTTTCCTTTTAGTGTGAATTCATTGAAGGTTTATGGAAAAGATCCTGATCAGTTTTTTATTCAACTATTCACACACATTTTGTTGTACCTCATTCATTGCAATCACTCCAATTTATCACTTATCCCATTTCTTCCCTGGTTCTTGATTACATTTCTCCTTCTTCTTTAATCCTTATGAACTATCAGCTTGAGTACATTCTACCATTTTGATCTTAAATGTTTGGTTATTCTAATGTCTCTTATTGTTTGTCTATAGACCTGTTTAACATTTGGATAAAAATTGAACCCTGGGTTCAATTCCAGACATGAAGGATGACTGAGCCCATATGCTTTGGCGTTTCACCAGTCTCAATCAGACCAGTCAGCCTGATTATTTTTATGACTTTGAGGTTTTTTCCCATTCTTTCTCTCACACTAACATGATTCCACTTTAAAAAGTTGGTAGTGATAGCCAGGCATCATTTAGTTCTGGTCTCCATGTTGTGGAGATTGATATTTCTGTGATCCATTAGTTAGTTTACTAAAATGAATGTTCCTACTTTTCTTTGTTTTTCTCCTTCTTTCCTCTAGTTCAAGAGTGACCAATAGTTTCACCTAACATAACTTTAGCTCCAGCTCCTACCTTAGCTCTGATGAGCCTAAGAACTCATCACAGTAAGATATAGAATATTGTATTTGTAAACTATGTTGTGTCAGTTGGTTTAGCATACCCTAAGACTATGGTACTGACTGTTCCCAGTAGCTCATTTTACCAAGGTGTTTGGTTTTGTCCTTTATAATTTTTCCTCTGTGTGCTCCATTACATTCATGAATAAATTTCAGCAAATGGAAATATAAATAAATATATATTTCAATATATAAATACATGTGTGAGAAATGCTGATGACACACCAGTACAGTTTCCTTTCTTGGCAACTGGTTGCTCGGTATTAATCCCTGCCTTGGACCATACCACGATGGATCTCCAAAGGTATGGGGTGGACTACCTTTTCCCACATGAGGTAATCATGAGGGTCCGTTGGTGAATGATCAATAAATCTAATCTGTACCCATTTTAGAAAAAGTGTCTTTATTAACTGACTTTACAAGATCAGGCAACACATCTCAGAAGAAAAAAAAAGGACTGAATCACCCAATAATGGTTTCAAAGGCAATATATAGTCTCTAGTTCAAGAGTTCCATCTTAAGTTCCTTCTTGGTTGAGTACAATGAGCTTAAAAATCTTTCCTGGACTTTGGCTACTCCTTCAATTTAAAGTTTCTACCTTTAGGGCAGTTTCCCTTCTACCGCCTCTGCTTCATAGTTATGATTCATATCATCTGTGGCTACTCAGTGACTTCTTAGTCACATGTTCCATTAAGTGGGACTTATTTCTCACAAACACACATGAAACATTTATTGACACATATGAAACACATATATGCTTATATATCACAGGGTATTTATATATGTGTGTATATCTACATATCTAGAAGAAAGCTTATTTATGCTGACTCATGATGACCCCCTAGGACAGCATAGAAGTGCCCCTGAATGTTTTTGATACTAAAACTCGATGGGGATAAAAATCTTCATCTTTCTCCTGCGATGAATCCAATCAGCTGACTTTGCTGCCAGGAGATCAACAGTTACATTTTCAGAGGCAGCACAGAATGGTAAGACTTCAGCTTACACACACTGGACACGCTATCAGAAAAGACCAATGCCTGGAAAATGACATCCTACTTGGTAAAGTAAAGGATCGCTGAAAAACAAACAAACAGACGTATTCCACAAGACGGGTTCACACAATGGCTGCAGCAACATAGTAAGAGTTGTGTAGATGGCCCAGGACCAGGCAGGATTTCATTCTGTTTTGCGTTGGGTCCCTATGAGTTGAAATTAACTCAATAGCAAACAAGCAAAGCATAATATAAAGAGGCAATTTTATTGCCATTAAAAAATAGATAGATCTAAAGTTCAAAGAGACAAAATTGCTGAAACATGTATTTAAGAACTGGAAGTAAGATTCAAGAATGAATGTCTAATCCAAAAATATAAATTTTTGTACTATATATGATGTTTATCTGTTTGACAGATAAACAGCCTGCAAATAAGTACCTTACCAAAGTGAAATATACAAAAGTGAATTTTCATCAACTAGAATTTTCCCTATATTTCTCTTATTTAGAAAGTCTGTCTTATAAATTAAATTTTTTAAATATATGTTTTTCCTCTCTAATTTGAAAGCAGGAACTTCATTAGCTTAAGAGTCACATTATTTCATTGCTTGCAGTTTAAATAGATGAATAAATCTGCATTACCTTCTAATGAAGCAATTCTTTTCAACACTTACTTAACAAAAGAGCATTATCTGGTTGCACTTGATTACTTATCATGTATTCAATAAAGGAGATGATCCTTTTTTAATGCCAGAAAAAATCAAATCAGAATCCCTAAGAGATCATATAAAGCAAATGCTTCACTGATGATGTCCTAGTTTATAAAGAATTATACCATCAATTCTAGACATTCTATCCAACGATTATTATTCTTCTTGGAGGTTGAATTGTATGTTTTAAGGTATGACAATTAGCAACTAATTACTATGTAATTTATCTAACACCAAATCCAGGCCTATTGACAGTTCTGATTCATGGCTATCCCATGTATTATAGTGCTCTATAAGGTTTTCCTAGCTCTAATCTTAATGGAATCTGATTGCCAGACTTTTTTGTTCATTGTTCTACCAAAGGAGTGGTTCTCAACCTTCCTAATGCCCCAACACTTTAATATGGTTCCTCAAATTGTGGTGAGCACCAACCATAAAATTATTTTTGTTGCTACTTCATAAAGTGATTTTTCTACTGTTATTAATCGGGTGGTCCCTGAGAAAGGGTCATTTGATCCCCAAAGGGGTCATAATCCACAATTTGAGAACTGCTGTACTAGTGGATTCAAATCACCATTGTTAAGATTATTTGCTAAGCCCAAAGCATTGATAACATATCTGAGACCATATAAACTGTTTTAAAGGTTACAAATTAGACCATACTTGTGAAAATACATTTGTCCAGAACTATATATATTCCTGCTTTAATGGGCTGGTTGGAAAATCAAACAATGTTTAGTGAAACCCACATGTTAGTGACCTAGAACAGCAAACATCGTAGCAGACTTCCATTCATTTCATCCTACATTGTTCTTTTAACTGTAATATGTACAATTATTTCATTTTAGAACCCTTTTATACTTCACCATGAATATCACTTTATTTCTGTTAGCACAATCTTCAAGTTTCATAAATTTGGATTCAAATGTTTAGTAATATCTTTTCTTTAGGGAAGAAAATAGAATGCTTCCAATTTGGTGAATGAATAGTTAGATAATGAGATGATAGATAACAGATAGATAGATAGATACATACATAGATAGATACATAGATGATAGATACATAAATAGATAGATAGATAGATAGATAGATAGATAGATAGATATTGCATTATCAATAGGGTGCTTTTTTCTAAAAATAGGTTTTTACAGGGTGAGGAAAATCATACCTGTTAATTTGTAAACTCAGATATACATAGAGTACAAGGACAGATAATATTACATGAGGGGGGTTTGAAAACTAATAAGAATGCTCTATTACTGCTTTTGTGTTAGTCTCAGTTGACTAGAGAAACAAATTCATATACACTTAAATGTGCATAAGAAATAGCTTAATAAAAAAGAGTAATTGTATATTGAGAAACATCCCAGCCCAGTGCAGATCAAGTCTGTAAGTCCGATATAAGTCCATACGTCTCATAAATTCCTCTTCACACTCATGCAACACATGGCATGATACTGAATGCAGGACTATCACAGGCCCATGGGTGGGAAATCTTGGCAATCCAGTGTTAGTGGAGGCATTTCAGCACTCTCCATATGGCTCCTCTTGCTCCAGTGCTCTAACATAGCATCATGTGTCTGGTCAACAGAAATGTCTCACAAATGTGCGTGTGTTTCCTGTGTCCAGCAAGCTATTTCTCCTTAGCACCTCCAAATGAGGTTATCGAGCTGCGAACTAATTTACAGGCTAAACTCCACCCTTCACTCTTAATAATCTCAAGTTGACAGCAGGTTATGTAACAACCACAACTTTTATTACATTTTTTCACAAGCATTATAATTCCCCTCATTGCTGTCATATTAGAATTTTCATGGAGGAATTATTAGGAAAATATATATGACAGTACCTTGTTGTTGGTTCTTACAGTGCCTTTTGGGTAACAAGGACCACTACTTGACCCTGCCCCATCCTCAGAATCAGAATGTTTGAACCCATTGTTGCAAGCCAACATGTCAATACACTGTACAGAGATTTCTCTCACTTTTACTGACACCCCACTTTTCTAAACAGGATGCATGATAAAATCATGCCATCCTTCCTTCCAAGGACCATCTACATATACTCATACACACCTAAGGATTTACTTGTTCATTTTTGTTTTTCACAGGCATCCTGATTGATACAATATTCTTTAGATTAGGAAGGAGATAATTCAGATAAAGGATGATAAATCCTGAGAGATTTGATTGGGGCAGGAGGTAGACTTATTTCCAAATGATTGAAGAATGAACATTTAATTATACTCTTTGGCTCCATTCCCGGGGATACAATAATTTTTCCAGTTCCCTTCTGATAGGATGAGAATTAAAGCCACCTTGTGCTTGAAAACAAACAGTAAATTTTCAGTTGCTGATTGCACGCTTTGGTCTTCATGGGTTTTCCATTTCTATTGAGAGACATTAGCAAGTATGTTGGGTTTGAGAGGAAATGCACCAATTCTGCATATATAGGAAGACAAATGTGTGAAAAGGCAAAATAACTGAGAGACATTACTAAAACGAGTCTCAGAAAGTGAGCTGCAAAATGTTTCTCAAATTAGGAGAGCTGCACCCTGTAAAGAGTGAAATAAGTGGTTGCAGCAAAAAAAAAAAAGGATAGGAGACATCATTCCAGAGGCCAGCACAACCCCTGCCTTTTTTGCAAACAGTGTATTTTATACACCTAGTCTTTCTTCTTTACCTGGTTCATTGCTACTTATTCTTCAAAATTCAGTTCATGAAACATCCCCAGATGTTTTGGTGGAAAGCAATCTTAGAATAACCTTTGCTAATTCTGTAGTTTTCACTAAAGAGAGCCCATAATGCTTCTCTTTATCATCATTTATATGCATAGAGAATGACTTCTTAATATATGGAGTTTATTTTAGTCATTTTAATTTTTGTCAATTGCTATATTATGTTGAACAAAATAGATGAATAGAATATATTTCATTTGTTCTCTGGGCCAAGTAGGTGAATTTTAGGTGAGCAAACATACTTCACTGAAGCTTCTAAGGTCTATAAAAAAGGAAAAGAATCTTCTTGTGGAAGTGATGACAAGTGAGTAACAAATGGGGGACATGAAGTTTCTGAATACTCTCTGCCTACTTTCACAATGTAGGAATTCCCCATAGAGAATCAATATGATGGCAAGTGATGGATAAAATATCAACACTTTCTACTGGACTATGTGCTGACTGTCTCTGACCTCATATGTAGCTGTATATTTAAAATGGAGATTTTTATTAACCCAGTTTAATTTTAAGGTATTATTCATAAATGATATACACTGAATTATTTCTTCAATATTTTTAAATAAATAGTGGGAGACTATTTTCCATTGACTTATTCATTTGATCAATTCATGTAAAGTGAGGTCCTAATTTTTATTCATTTATCTGTTTGATGGAAATTCATTGAAATTTAATTGATTCATATATAACAAATATAAAAACAGCTTAAGTACAAAGCGAATATTTTGAGAATGATGAAGGCAACAAATGGGTAAATGTGCTTGGAATACAATGGATGGATATATGATTGTGACAAGAGTTGTATGAACCCCCAATAAAATGATTTTAAAAAAGAGCTATAGTCTCATAAATCCCTGTCTGTCTTTAAAGGGTCATTAGGAGTCAGAATTAACTGGGTGGCAGTGAATTTCAATGGTCAGCACTCCTAATTTCTGAGGTGCTCAATGGTCAATTTGCATATAAAATTGTGGAATTATTCTCTATTAAATCTTGTATGTCATGTACTTTGGCTAAATAAATCTCAGATTGGAAGTCTGACTACTGGTATGAGAAAGGGTACTTATGCCACTGTGGACGTTACATAAGCTGGTGTCAACTTGTAAAGGGGTGGAGTCATTTGAAGGCATTAGAGATAAATGGCTCTCTGGAGGTGAGAAACATGTGCTCTCTGGGAGACATTTCTGTTTACAAGACCCATGGAGTGATTCTAGAGTCCTGGAGCTGGAGGAGTCACCAAGAAATTCCTACCAGCTCTGATTTGCTTCCACTGGCTCTGGATCTGAAAGATTTTCCACCCACTGGGAGGTGATCTTCCTGCATTGGGCACCATTGCATGTGTTACATGAGTCCGAAAAGAAGTTTATAGAGGTATCAGACATATGGGCTGATACTGGACTTATGGACTTGATCTGAACTGGCCTGGGATGTTTTCTCCATATGCAATTACTGTTTATATAAAACTCTTTATTGTTAAAAATAAATGAGAGAAAGAAGGAAATGGGCTGTTAACAAAAGGTGAGTGGTTTGAATCCATCATCAACTCCAGAAAGAAAATGCTTGCTCCTGTAGCCATGGACAATCAAGAAACCCTATGGGGCACTTCTAGTCTGTCATATAGCTGGAATCAACTCAATGACATACAGCATAACCAAAAGGTGGGAGATGATATTGCCTTAACCAGTCACATCACTCTTAGATTTATACTTTCTATTATGTGTCATGACAAATATTCTTAATTTAAAGGCTATTTATTAGTTAAATCAGTTAAAAGCTTCATAATTAGTAGATATATGTTAATTTTTTTCTTATATTAAATTTCTTCTATTGTTTACTTGGAGTAAATTCCCATGAGTAGAATTATTACTCTTGATCTCTCATGTAATATATTTTAATTACTTTACAATTAATACTTTTCAACTATACATAGTAAAATTAAAAGATTATAAATCATAATGCTGATATAATATTTTGTGAGTAAGGAGCTATTTTAAATTCTTTTGAAAGCTTTTGACACTCTCTAAATTAAAAATTACAGATGAACATGAACAATGGAAGTGCCTTAAAATGGATTATGGGAGACATCCCTAAAACTCTTCATTGACCATAAGTTATAGGTTAGGAATCCCTGACACAAAGCAATATCAAATATATCTACATGAGTTATTTCCTTTAATGGTTCTGTGTGCTAAACTTTAAACTACAATTTTTGTTATGTTTGTAACCATCTCTTATTTGAGCAACATATCTGAGTGCTTTTAGACAATGTAATAATAATCTTGCCTAAAAACTAGACATTTTATCCTTTCCCATTTTTTAAAAATTTCTTTAAAACCCCTCATCAAAGATTGCTTTTAGATACTTAATGCTCTTTCTACCATTACCTTTTTGAGTTTAAGGTGGCTCTGGGATAGTTGGTAAATCATAGGTCTTTTATCAAGCATTTCAAGCAGAGCTGATAAAGGACACTCTGGTTTTAGAGCCATGAATGCAGATCAGAAGAGTCTATATGGGCCCATAGTGCAAGTTTGTTTGTTTTGAAACATACATATAGTAAGGAATTTAGAACAGCCTTCCTCATTGCGATGGAAATATCTAGGTGTCCAGGTTTATATGATCTTTTATTTTAAAATGTGTACTGACAGCTGATTTTAACTTAGACCAAAATTTCACTTGGAAAAGGAGACAGGGCAGCAGGTAGATGGTAGTGGTAGTGTGTGCATTTAAGCCAATCCAGTCTTATAGCCATTTTCTATACATTGAAACATTCGTTATATGTACACTCTCGTCCCTACCCTCACATGCTTACACCAGTACACTGATATTGAGACTATATGAAGAATCCATTTCAATAAATCTCTTCCTTCTTATACCTTACATGTCTCTTCTTATGAAGCTATTTTACCATTTCTTTAGATTCTTTTTCTCTTAGTAAATTGCTATTTAGTAAAGATTGACAACTATTAAAACCAGTCTAAAGAATGAAGTAGCAAAGACCACTTGACCACCTGCCAATGCAATAAATAATGCTAAATTCATTACATATATAATTTTTAAACTTAATCATTTATGCAACCCTATAAAATAGTAATTACTTTTATATCATGTTCAAGTAAATTTTAATTTACCCAGTTCTACATATCTGCATAAAGCTCTAATGCAAAATGCGGTGCATGATATACTGGAATCTATTTCTATGTATCTATCTATCTCTATCTATCTATCTATCTATCTATCTATCTATCTATCATCATCTACCAGTCTATGCATTTTGCTACTAATGGTAAATTCTGCACTTCCAACTGCTAACAGCCGCAGTTTGGGCCTCGCCGAGAAAGAGGTGAACTGCTGCTCCCACAAAGATTTACAGAGTGAAAAGACCAGCAGGTCAGTTATACCTTGTCCTACAAGGTCAACAGCAGTCAGAATCTATTGAATGGCATGAGTTTTTTGAGTTTTACAGTCACACACAGAAAACGTTTCTTTGGCTGCATTTACAATTTACATCTGTTTAGCTTGTGTATGTATATTTATATGTGTATTTATCTCTTCCTATTTTTGCTTCACTTTCTTGGGCCCTGTTTTTCACCTTTAATATCAAAACCTTTTTTATTCATGATAATACATCTTCAATTTCAACACATATATCGATGCTTAAGTAATTTTTTGAAAGATTAATTTTACTGGGGACTGTTACAGCTCTTATAATAATCCATACATCAATTGTAACAAACATATTTGTATATATGTTGCCATCATGATTTTCTAAGCATTTACATTCTATTTGAGCTCTTGGTATCAACTCTTCTTTTTACCCTCCCTCCACTTCTACCATCCTTTGACCCCTTGATAAATTATAAATTGTTATTAATTTCCTATCTTCACCATCCACTGTCTTTCCCTTCCCTCTGAAGTTTCTACCCCACTTTCTCCCTACTCTCCTGGTATTACTACTCCCATTTTTGTTCCTGAGGGCCTTATATGACCTGGATTCTGTGTGTCCTGAGCTCTTATCGGTACATATGTGTGTACTCTGGCCTAGCCATCAGTGAAAGTCAGGTTTGGAGTCATGATAGTGGGGAGTAAGGAAGGTTCAAGAAACCAAAGGAATATTGTAAACTTCACCGATTCTATACTTCACCCGGGTTGACTCTTCCCTTCCACGGGACCCTTCTGGGATATCCCATTGTCAGCAATCATGCTAAAAAGGGTGAGCACGATAGAATGCCAGGATGTTAGAACACAGTGTACTTGCATTGAGGGAAGATTTGAGCAGAGCCCCAAAGTCCACCCATTTCCTCAATATATTGCCATATAAATATGTCAATGACCCTATTTTATGAATTAATATATTTACACAAGTGCACAAAACTCACTCTTCTTCTGCATCTTAATAATTCCTCTCAGCCAGAGTGCTTTTGTTCCAACACACACATGATCTCTACAACCACCTCGTTGTTGATTTTATTTCCCTAGTTGTTCCCCTGTCCATGTTGTTCGTTGTTCAACAGTCCTTCCCTTCTTCCCTCACCCCCCAAAGTCCCTCTGGAACCTTTGGCCCCATTGTTTTCTTCTAGGGTGTGTTTCGTGTGCCTATCTTATATTAGGTAGGCAAACCAAAAATAACATAGAACATACAAAAAGAAAACCAAAAAATGAATAAAAAGATAAAAAAGAAATATAAAGAAAATTGCTTATTCATTCTCTAAATTTAATAGAATATTTTATTTCATTGGCTTTAAAAGTATAGAGAAACATATTTTGCTCTTCCAAAGTCTTACTAATGTAAAATGAGGTATACACAGGATAAAAGTAACTCATTGTCCCTTTTATTTTTATCTAATGGTTATAAAGCACACAAATGTTAAAAAGTTGCTACCATGGCTGAATAATCGCAAGCCAGTGGGTAGAAAATCTTTGGACTCAGTGATGGTGTAAGCTTCTCAGAAATGGCTGGATTCTCCACGTGTCTTCTCTAGGTCCAGGTTTCTTGCTGCATCAGGGTCGGTCTATGTGGCTGACTCTGCAGGGATTCTCATAGGGAGCCAGCCTTGTCAGTCTAGTCTTTCAGGCAGGGATCATAGTCAGTAAAAAGTCTCCAAGTAAGTGAAAGTCTCCAAGAGAAATAGTGTCTCTGCTTCCAAGAAGGAATTATCACATCTCCCAGAATCCTCAGGAGAAGGCCATGCCCACACAGAGGTCTCATTGGCTATCTCCAGATTGACAGACCAGACTCCACCCCCACACTCTTCATCCTGAAATTGACATCAGATTAGGTGACTGACACAGACCACCCCTTGTCAATTTGACATCTTCACAAAACTCTGTAACCATACATAATTTTCAAACAAATAATAATAAAATCATATCTGTACCTAACAGGAAAAACTAAAATGCATGCAACTCAACATGTACCATCCTCACTTAAGTATATCATTCTATAAGTGAACAAAACAAAAAAATATCCTATGCCTTGCAATCGCAGTTGTAAGGTAACAGCCATACCTCAATCCTATAATCCTATGAATATATATTCCCCCCAACTATGAGAGTTTGTAAACTAACTGCTTCTTGCTTTTATTCCCCCATTTTCGGTATCCAGTTTCTATATTGCTCACTTATATCAGCCCAGTGCTGTGAGGAAACAATCACAGTTTTCAACATGAAGAATCTTCGTTCCAGTTGGAACCTTGTGAATCTCACGTCCATAAGCAAAGTCATATCTGGACAGGCCATCTATAAATTCTGCAACAATATGCACCAGTTCACAGGCACAAATAACTTCTCTTCACCTGGCTGGTTTCCAGTCAACTCAATGTGGGCTGCCACTCTTAGCTTCACCAGGGTGTCCATGCTTGCCTTGCAATAGACCACGACCCCATCACAAATTGAACAAGTCTAGCTCTCTTGTGCTAAGTCATGAACTTCAGAACAGTCAACCTGCTTTCACCTTTTCCTTTAGTTCCTTATAAACTAGGTTCATGGGTGTCAGTGACCATCTCTTTATTGCTGCATTTCTCCACTTATACTCAACAAGTATATCCAGGTGCTTACCTCGCAAGCATTTCAGATTGCCACAGGTTTCCTTTAACATTGAGTCCTTGAGAGGAGTTTTCTTCATGGTTCCAGAGTCTTCCAATTTTTTACAAAGTCCACTAGAGTTCAAACTATGACTTCAAAGAGTTCCTTTATTCTTTTAATCTGTCAATCTTGTCCTGTAGGCAAATCTCTTGGAATGCAAATATTCTGAATATTTCAAAACGTTGGATGGGGCTAATCTCTTCAGAGACTTCTTTCTTGGCCTGGCCTAAACCCATCTAAAGATCAAATTAATGGCTTGAGGCAAGTAGGTTTACAAACTCTCTGTTTTCATATTTCCTAACAATAATTTCTATACATCCTAATATCTACAATGATAAGCTTAAGAAGTCAGTATAAACAGCATTGAATCAGATACTAAGCTCAATTCTTACGATGGTCAAGTTCAATCCTTATTTGACTTATCTAAATGCTTATCTAAACTATTTTATTCACACAAAATATTGGATTGGGCCTCTGAAGGCATCAATCCAGATCCATGCTTTCATCAGCCATTTTGCACTTCTGTCATCCATTTTCCTTTAGCAACATGGTTTCTGAGAAATTCAAATAGTGATTTCTACCCATGCGCTCAAAATATACATAAACAACATTCATTTTTGCCATTTCATACAGGAATAACCAAAGACAGCAACAACCAAACAAAATAATCAAAATTTTTACTTCCCATATTGTTTCCAGAAAAGAACTCAGTAAACTGCAAGGACATATCTGACTCTGGCTAGCCAAAGAAGAAACACTCTCATGAGGCAGAAGTCAAACAAACATCTACTCTCCATTTTCATGATTTGTTTCTATATAACTTTTAATGGAAATTTAATATACATTTTGCTATATAAAATTCCACCTAAATCACTATAATATTTTTTAGAGAAATGAAGTGCTATAGTTTAAAAGTAGTAGTGACATTTTGGTATGCTAAACTTGCATATACTAGCATTAATTTTATTTTTCTTTGATTTTTTAATTGGGAATATATAGACATATATATATTCATGTCCCAATCACATTTGTACAACTGCTACCACAATCAGTTTCCAAACATTATTCTTCTACATAGACTCTGCTATCCTCTTCCGTTTTGTATGCCCTCCTCCACCACTACTACTTGATCCCCACTCCCTGAATCCCTTATTGTACTTACTATCCCTACAGATTGATTTTTTTATTGGGTCAGAGTGAGCTTGCTCTTATCTCTGTCATCTTTCTAGCTTGATAAGAAATAAGTTTCTTCACAAACACACAAATATCCCCTTTCCCATTTTTGTTTTTTCTCCATATTATAGAAGGGAGCTCTAATTGAAATTATTCAGATTCAGATTATTGAATTTCTGATTATTAAATTTCTGATTATTAAATTTCTCAATAAAATTTAATATACAAAACCCGACACCAATGGAGCTTAAGTGCCAGAGCCTCCATAAACTAGGACTAGGATTTCAGGGACACCTAAAAAACTGCAAAACCATCTTCATAGTACACTCTTTTCTCCTTTTTATCACCTTCTGTATCATAGAAGATGGAAGTCTTATACAGTAAATATATATATTTATTTATGTGCACATAAATTTAGTATTTAAAAATATTTTCCTGGGCTGAGCCCCGGTGGCATAGTGGTTGTGCGCGGGACTGCGGCCTACTGGGATGGAGGTTCAATTCCAGCTCCACGGAGCAAAGGCTGGGCCTCCTAGTCCCACCACCTGAGGGCAGTGATGCCCCCAAAAACAAAACGAAATAAAAAATACAAAGTGTTTTCCTCATCAAAGTATCCTTTTTTTAGCAGTGGGATTGGTGAGGGTGAGGTTTGGATGATGGAGGCCACAATACTTCTGCCTCACTAGCTGCATTTATTTCCTTTATCTCTTCACACTGTTGAGGAAGCATGAATTTATCTTTTTCTAACTTGCACTACACAGAGCCAGAAAGAACAGTATTTTTTTGCCTGTATGCAAACCAATCATTTATCTGGATGACCGTCAAAGGGCTTACTTTGCTCAATTAGTCAGTATTCAGCCTCCATTAAAGAATTACACACACACACATGGAATTTTCTTTTGACTCACATTTCCCCACTTTTCCCTGTCCCACCTCCTCAGCTTTCCAAAGAAAGAACTGGCTGCCAATTCCTCCCCTTCATGTCCCTTCACCTCCTTATGACTATTATTCAGTGCTTGAGTTACCATTAGTGCTCTGTCTCAAACCCAAGGACTCACCTTTGCCTAAAATAAATAAAAAGCAGAAAGAACAGACACACGGCTTGTTTTGCCACCTTTTCTGAGAGCATGAGGTAATGCTGACCTATTTAGCACTGTCTGCAACTGGCTGACAGACATTTAGAGAATCTCAGTGGTGAGCGATGAGGAATGTCCCAGCTAGGTCTGGCAACACGAGCCCAAACGAGCACACAAGAGCCCTTTTAAAGACGCAGTGGGAAGAATGTTTAATGTTTCCCTTCAAAGTGGGATTTAACTACCCATTGATAACTACCTAGACATTTTGTTCTACTTAGAGCTAGCATGTCTTTTCTTTTCAAGAATCCTTACACAATTCAACATTACAGCCAACAGGATCAATACTATTACATTTTAATTTATTCTATTGGCAGCTTGCATTTTCTAGTCAGATTAGAGAGGGAAAGAGAGAGGGAAAGCATTAAAACCGACTGGTAGAGTTCATTAAAATAAAATATGAAAGGACTTCAAAAATGAGTGGACAAGGGAATTGAAAGATAATGGAATGTTTCCATGAACTCTTGGAAGACTCCTCTCAGTGTTCTGTTACAAAAATAACTGGTAAGTACAATTAATTTATCATTTTAAACAATTCATAGAAGTATTTTCTAAAGATCTCCTCATCAACATGGCAAGGTACATGATTAATATTAAAAATCACTCAGTTACCATTTGGTAACAAAGATATGTCAGAGAAGAAAATCAGGGAAGTGATACCATTTATAATAAAAACTCATTGTTTCCAGCTATGATTCTAATTCATAGCTACCATATAGAAGGAGGTTTTAATTGCCCAGTGGTGGGTGGGGTGTTCCTGAATAAATTGTTATTTAAATAGATACTCACATCTTTATTTTACATAATGGCTAGGGATTTGTGACTATTGAACTTGCAATTAGAAACCAAAAGCAGAGCTCACAATGTCACTAAGGTCCCTTAGCATTTATAATAAACATCAAACATTAAATTGTAGGAGTAAATATATTCAGAGAAACCAATGATCTGAACAGAGAAAACTACAAAACACTGTTTTAAAAATCAACAGAAAAGTTCATATATTGAAGAATATACCAGGTTCACAGACAAGCATTAGTGAGCTGAAATAGACTGGCATTTGCCATTTTAAATCAGTCATATGGTTTACTGTGCTAGGAACAACAATTCAAGAAGAATTGTGTCACATTCATCATCAAAGAGAAATTTCAAGATCTATCCTAAGTACAATGAACTCTAATAGGATTATATCAGCACACAAGGAAATGAGATCAATACAACTACTACTCAAATTAATGCATCAACCACTAAATGTAGCAATGAAGGAATTGAAGAATCTAGCAGTGTCTTAAGTCTGAAATTGAAAAAGATGCAATCAAAATGCATTGATAATTATTGGTTATTAGAGTATGTAAGATGGAAGCAAAGAGGAAAATCAGCGGTTGAAAAATATGACCTTAGTAATAGAATCAAAGTTAGAAATAACATGACAGATTCTGGCAAGGCTAAAGAATTCTTCATACATACACCCTTCGTTTTTTTGTTCAACAAGACAAATGGAGACTATGCATGTGCCCTTCTCTAGACAAAATTCACCAAAATAAAATTTCCTACATCTGTGGGGAGACATGATGAAGAAGCTCTCTATCAACAGCAAGTGTGGAACAGACTATCAATGGCTCTGTGGGCTTAGATTGACACTGGAGAAAAAACAACTCCATGAAAGTCAAAATATAAACTTGTGTAAAAGAATTCAGCTGAATTTCAAGAAAATCTCTAGCACATATTCCACATATTAAGCATTAATGACAGAAGATCTGGTCATTGCTAAGAAAACATCAGGAGGTGGTTCCAATCCAGAGGCAGTTCTCAGGAGCAGCACTGGGTAGCTCCCATGACCACCACAGAGCAGTGATGCCAAAAAAATCTAATAAAAAGAAAAGAAAAGGAAACATCCGGCGCTCAAGTGGGAAGAGAACGCTGTGAAAATGATGATGACAGCATGTGTGCAAATGTGCTTGACATACGAGATGAATGTATGGATTGTGATAAGAGATGTAAGAGCCCCCAATAAAAGTATTGAATAATAATAAAAAAAAGACAAGAATGAAGAAAAGATCAAAGTAGATATCAGAAGAGATTCTGAGACTTGCCCTTCATTGAAAGCGGCTAAGACAGATGGAAGAAATGATGACGTCAAAGAGGTGAAAAGAAAATGTCAAAGAGTAGTTCAAGATAAAGTATCATCATTTTTTTAACTTTAGTTAAAAAAAACAAAAAGAAAACACAAACAGCAAATCATATACTGAAAGAACTGAAGAAGAATTCAAACCTCAAGTTACAATTTTGAAAGATTGTATGGGGAAAATAATGAACAATGTAGGAAGCATCAAAAGAAGATGGAAAAATATACAGAGTGACTATCAAAAAGAACTAGTCCACATTCAACTATTTTCAGAGGTAGCATATGAGCAAGAACCAGTCTTATTAATGGAAGAAGGCCAAATGACACTGAAGGGTTAGCCCAAAACAACGTTCTTGGAATCATGAAATACAATTTGAAATATTTCAATGGACTGATAATGCACTGGAAACACTCACTTGCCTATATCGAGACATTTGGAAGACAGCTTCTTGGCCAACTTACTAAAAGATACACATATTTGTACCCATTTCAAAGAAAAGTGACCCCAAATAATGTGAGATATAGAAAATGTAGAAATACAGAAAAGCATCATTGATATCTCTGGTGGTTAGTTTTACGTCAACTTAACAGTACCTGTGTGTAAGGAGGAGTGAAAGCTATCCCATCAATTAGGTGATAGCCTGGTGATAGCCTCCTTAGGAGTGTGACCTTGGAGCACTTGCTGGTGAAGACGGAAGATTGCAGCCTTCAGTATCAATCACAACTCAGTGTAGAGAAAACACAAATCCTCAAAACAGAGCCAATGGATAGCATCATGATAAATGGAGAAAATATTGAAGCCGTGAAGGATTTTGTCTTTCTTGGATCCACCTTGTGAGGAAAATTCAAGAGGCTGCAAGAATTTAAGTTGAATTCATAGGGAGACATAGAGTGAGGGATATCATTACTGATGCCAAATGGATCTTGTCTCAAAACAGAGACTATCAGAAAAACAGTACTTGTCTTTTATTTATTATACAAAAGCATTTGACTGTAGGAATTATATAAAATTATGGATAGTTTTGAAAAGACTAAAAATTACAGAACACTTAATAGTGGACCCTGAAATGTAAACCAAGAGACAGTCTTTTGGACAGAACTAGGGAATATAACATGGCTAACATTAAGCAAAATAAGAGCCGGGGTTATATCTTTTAAAATATGCTTATTTAGCTCTTCGCCATCTTCCCTGGTCCTCTGCTGCTGCAGTCATGAAGGTCGAGCTGTGCAGTTTCAGCAGGTACAAGATTGACCCCGTTCATGGAGGTGCTATGCCAAGACCGATGGAAGGTTTTCCAGTTTCTTCATGCAAAATGCGAATCGGCGTTCCTTTCCAAAAAGGACTCACGGCAGAGAAACTGGCTTGTTCTCTACAGAAGGAAGCACAAAAAGGGACAGTCGGAAGAAATTCAAAAGAAAAGAACCTGCCGTGCAGTCAGATTCCAGAGGACCATCCCTGGTGCATCACTTGCTGACATAACGGTCAAGAGGAATCAGAAACCTGACGTTAGAAAGGCCCAACGAGAACAGGCTATCAGGGCTGCCAAGGAAGCCAAAAAAAAAAAGGCAAAACAAGCTTCCAAAAAGATAGCAATGGCTGCTACTGAGGCTCCCACAAAGGCAGCACCTAAACAAAAGATTGTGAAGGCTGTGAAAGTTCCCACTCCCCGGGTTGGTGGAAAATGCTAAGTTGGCAGGTGAAACTTTCAAATAAAGATGCAACTGAGGGAAAAAAAGATGCATGCTTAACCCAGAAACTTTACTATATGAAGAAGCACGCAACCGAATTGAGGAAAGTTTATTTACAATTTATGATATGAAGGTGACTTTGCTGGCTGAAACTTTGCTGGCTGAGAGTGAGTAAGACTAAGTGAGTAAGACTAGAAATATTTGCTGGTGAAAATCAAAGAAAACTAAAATTCTTATACCTGAACCATGACTAAACATCGTGACTAAAAAATAAAAGATACCACTATGAGGACAAGGTGTATCTTCCTTAAGATATGAAATTCCCATTCGCCATCTTAGGCATGGGAAAGTAGAACAATAAGTAAGGAAAACCACAGAAGGGTGGGTGCACCTGAATTTTGGAGTTGTGAAAAATACTGAAAGTATCCTAGACTGCCATAAAAACAAATAGATCTGCATTGAGAGATACTAAAGTCCAGATTTCATCTCATGTACTTTGCATTTGTTTCATAAGAGACAGGTACCTGGAAAGACTTCATGTTCAGTAAACTAGAGGGTCTGTCATAAACAGGAATTGCCTCAAGAACATGGGTTGATAAAGTCACTGCAGCAATGAGTTCAAACTTCACATTTGTGAACATGGCAAAGGACAAAACAATGTTGTTGTTTTTGTTTCACTTCTGTTGTACCTTGGATTATAAAGTAGCCCTATCTTGATGTTACCTAACAGCAGAAGTGAATGTTAACTAATATTACATATTATATTACCTAGTCAAATTTGTGAAATAAGATTAAAGGATTAGTTTGAAGAAGAAATGTATTGTCTTAAATAATTGCATTTGTAAAGAAGAAAGGCTAAACATTTCTCCCAACAGTTTTATTGTCACATGACTTACATATCATACAGTTCAATTGTTTAATCATATTGAGGAGGATTATACAATCATTACCATATCAATTTTAGAGCACCCCTCACTCCATGCTTAAGTAGCCATTAAAATGAGTTGTGTAACCACAATCCCTTCTAGTGCTCCCTTCCCCCTCCCACCTCCATTATTTACTCCCCAAATCCTCATTTCCTCTCTGTCACCCATACCTCAATTATGCATTTATTTATCAGTTATTCTCATCATGCATCCACACCATCTGTGCTTCCCAGCCGGAAAACCCAACATAAAACAATAAAAAAATTGTAGTAAGGATAGAATCATAATAGTGTAAGGACAAAAATACAAATAATGCATAAGAAGGATAAGACCCCATATTAATGAGAAACTTGTTAAAGATTAAACTATTTGAACAAATAACAATATACACAGGAATAATAAATTAAAGTCTACATGGTGCCTAGCTACCACTACCAACTGCTCTGAAAATGCCCACAATAAAAGGTACTAGACAGAGTAAAAAAAATGTGGAATGGAACTCAAAATCATAAAATAAATCAGGCTAGTGATCAGAAAGGTAATAGTGGAAACCCTTACGGCTATAGTTCTTAGGGCCTAAACATAACCTCATACTACTATAATCAGTCATTGGTCAAAAGTGGCAGACAGCATTCATCCAAGACCATGGAATGGAGGATTAGGAAAGAAGGCAAATGGATATAGGAAATTCAGAAAGGTATTGAATAAGTGATAACACATTGAAGGAATTGCAGTAGATTAATTGAAGCAAAGGAATATGAACTGAATGTATAACCAATTATTCTGAATACTGTCACCTAATTCATAATAAACTATTTAAAAGAATAAGAAATAAACATTAGGAAATATCAATAAAATAAATCTATAATTAAGTATATAAATAAGTCTAATATGTCTGGAATAGCAATGCTATTAATAATTTCTTAAAGTCAAATTTTTTAAAGGAACAGATTTGGCAGATCATCTGTAGCACAAATACACTTAAATTTAAGACTAGAATGTACACAACAGCCTACTAAATTGCTATGCTAATTATGCATTTATTTTATGGTTATGAGCTAAAAGCAATCTCTTGAATCAATGAGATCAATGGTCTTATTTATTTTCTATGAAGAAACTAGCAACATAAGAACAGACCAGAGGGCTGAGCCCGGTGGCGTAGTGGTTGTGCATGAGACTGCGGCCCACTGGGATGGAGGTTCGATTCCAGCTCACAGGAGCAAAGGCTGGGCCTCCTACTCCCACCACCTGAGGGCAGTGATGCGCCCTCCCCCACAAAACAAAAAGAACAGACTAGAAATTTTACAATATGTGTTCATTGAAATGAGATCCAGAATGGGAAAATATATAGGTCAAATCTCTAATAGAAACTTACTCTCTCTTATAGAATAAGGGCAGTGTAAAATGTTGCATGTGAGTGTGGTAATTTGGTGCCTTTGAGTCTGTTCTAACTGTGTTACTATGTACAACGGAATGACAAACTTCCTAGTCTTTGGCTATCCTCAAAATTGTTTTTACAATTGAGCCCATTGTTACAGCAATATGTCAATCCATCTTGTGTAAGGTCTTCCTCATTTTTGCCATCCCACTACTTTTACTAAGCATGATTTCTTCTCCAGGAACTGGTCTCTCCTGACATGCTTAAAGTACATAAGATAGTATCTCACTATCCTTGTCTCTAATAAGCATTCTGGCTGTACTTCTTCCAAGACAGATTTTTTGGTTCTTTTGGTAGTCAATGGTCAAATATCCTTCATGAACACCATATTATAAATATTATAAGTACTAATTTTTCTTCAGTCTTCCTTATTTAATGTCAAACTTTCCCATGCATATGATGGAATTTTAAAATACAATGATTTAGGTCAAGTGGAAATTGGTCTTCAAATAGACATCCTTACTTTTCTACACTAGAAAGAGGTCTTGTTCAGCAGACCTCTTGTGCAATATGTCTTTTGGTCTTCTGATTTCTATTTCCATGAACATTGGTTGTGGACATAAGGCAGACAAAATCCTTGACAACTCCAATCTTTCCTCTGATAACTATGATGTTACTGTTTGGTCCAGATGTGAGGATTCGTATGTTCTTTACATTGCATTATAATTCATCCTCAAACCTTTCTCTAACCCTGATGTCACATTCTTTTTCATATAACCCAGCTTCTCTGACTCTTTGCTCAACATAACAATTAAATAAGTATTATGAAAAGATGCAACCCTGACACATACCCATTTCATGAATTTAAACTGTTCAGCATTCTCTTGTTCTGTTTGCATAACTATCTCTTGATAGCATTAGCACCATGCAGTGTTCTCAAGCTTCTGTTCTTCTCAAGGTTATCGATAGTTTGTTATTGTCCACAAAGTCGAATGATTTAGTATAAGAATAAGTACAAGTAATCTTTCTGGTGTTCTCTGCTTTTAGACAAGGTCCATATGATGCCACTCGTTCCATGTCCTCTTCTAAATATGGCTTTAACCTTTAGAAATCCCCTGTCATTGTATTGGTATAACCATTGTTCAGCAGAATTTTACTTGCATATGATATTGTTCTCATAATATGAGAATTCTGTTGTATAACCTTTCTTGGATTTGCAGCAACTAAATACCTTTGGATTTTATAGAGTAAGAAGAAACTTCTACCTACTCAATGATGACTCCAATTGTGCCACTTGAAATGGGCTTTATAGTCACCTAAGGGAGAAAACTCCCTGCCATCTGGTAGATTCTGATTCGCAGCAACTTTATAGGACAAAGTAGAACTATTCTAGTATGTTTCTAAGCTTGTAAATATTTCTGGGAACAGAAAGTCCAATCCTTTTCCTGAGGAGTGGCCGGTGGTTTCAAAATATTGGTCAAAGTCATCCAAAGTGTAACTCATTCTGTCCCTTACTATATAGTGCTGCCAACACTTCAACCTCATGCTTCACACTTGTTAAGAGGCTCCATTTTTTTCTTCTAATTCACCCACTTCAACTCATAATTTTTTTCCTTCCTGGTTGCTTTCCAGTCCACCTACTTTTTTTTTTTTTGCTTCGTTGGCAATGGCAGAATCAGTTTGAACTATCTACTTCAGAAAAAGTCAGCCAAGAACATCCTATTAAGTACTGTACCATAGGGATCATCATGACACACATGAGTTCAGTATGAATTGGAATTGTTCTAAAAGGAAAAGCCCCTAAATTTAAACATCTATTTCTAGACATCCCTTCACTAAGTAAACAGGAGAAAGACAGAGAAAAATGAATCACTTTTGTGAGAGAGTCCATCAACATGACACCAAAGAATTCATACCCATATGGCTAAATTATGAAGCACGGAAAATGAGAAAGGGAAGGTGATTGAAAGCGGAGACCTAGAGGACTAGAGGCAGAATTGAAGGCAGTTAATTTGTGAATGAAAAGAGAAGCTCCCAGAGTAAAGTGACCAGATTTTAAGTGGGACACCATTGACTGGGGTGGGGCAAAGAGGGGGGGAGGGGGCTGTTCTTGATGAAAAATTTGGTCTATATGGAGCATCAAAAATTTTCACAGAATGCAAAAATAGTATTGCATTATATTTATTTTAATTTTAAAATTAAAATTGTTATTGTTAAATTGTTACACGCAGGATATTGTTAAATTGTTAAAAAGTGAGACATCTGGCCACTTTATCCTAGGGATAAAAAAGGGAAAAAAGGGAAAAAAAGGAAACTCATCACAAAATAATGGTGGTAATATATTCATCATAATCACAGGAAGAACAATAGAACAATAAAAGCACTATGATTAAGTATCCACATCACTGCAGATTAGAAGTTTGCAAAATTAGTTCAGGGTCTACCAAAGTAGCCTTGGTATAACTCATGACCATGTGACCTTTGTACCCCAAATTCTGTCAAAGGTATGCCCAGCTATGTTCTTGACTGCCCCTCATCGTCTGTTCAGGAGAAACACAGCAAACACACTCTCTCCGAGAGTAAAACCTTTTACATCATCAATTAATCAATGGTCAAAAACAACTCAAGAGAGCTAACGTCATTGTAGAGATTATTAAGGGTTTCCACTGTAAAGCTCAGGCTTCAGTAAACTTGGTGCTCATAATTAAAGCTCTACTATAAAATTGACTTGACAATAAATGATGCTGCCTTCTTAATTATTGGAGAGAGGCATGGTAATATATTGAAACCTTAATTTTAAAAACTTCAATGTAAAATTTTTCAATGTAAAACTTTAATTTAAAAAATTCAATAAAAGTATGTGCAAATAAAATATTCTATATTATATTCAAATATCACAATACGAAATTAATGCCTTCATATATGCTTTGCTCATAAAATATCTTACAAATTTGTAACATGAAAGACATTTAGCTCATTTTATGTAGGCACCCTAACATTCTTGATTATGGGAAAGAAGCATTTTCTCTACTAAAGTCTTCCTGTGATCTCCACTTTAAGCATAGTCATAATGGAGTGGGGCAAACATAGTAACAGTACAATCTTCCCCTAAATCTCCCTGCAAAGTTTTTTTGTGAATTCTAATCAACATTCTATGAGCCCTTCTCATTTGTGTGCTGCCCACAGGGCTTGGAGCTACTCCAAAAACAATGAAATCATGAAGAGATCACTACCACCCATCTCAGTTTAAAAAGCATATTCACTGACACTCCTCCCAGATCCTCCTTTGCTCTTTTTTCCCCACACTATGCAAATTTAGTTCAAAGACAAAGCCAACCTTGACAATAGGTCATCACCAATCTTTCTTTTCCTCCACCCTACCTTCTGAATTTTACCTGTTTTCCCTACTCCCCAATCTTTCTCAATGCTCAGAGGCTTGTGAGAGATTAAACTAATCCTGTCCACCAAGAAGCTCACTAAGCAGTTCCTGAGCAAAGTCCAAAATTCCAGCTAAGCAGTAGAGCCAGGATGAAAATTAATGTAACACTCAGCACATTATAGCAATAGCGTGTCCAAGAAAATACGTTCCTTTCTAATAATCCCATGCAACATCCGGAGAAAGTAGGAAGCATGTAGTGTGTGTGGTAAGGGGAATTTAAAGACAATTAGTTTTTCTTATGAAAAATAAACAACTAAATATGTTGGCAGCAGTGCACTTTTCTTTTAACTGATTTAATCTACCCTTTCTTCACAAAACAGGAATGAGTTTATAAATAGCCAACATTTAAGTGGTTTGGGATTAGGTAATTTGCTAATGAATACTTAAGAGAGTAGAATCAGAAAGACTGGGCAGGAATAAGGCAATTTGGGGGAGCTCTGCTTGCAGCATATTGATGCTTCAATCTGTAGCTACATTTCTAAAGGACAAGGAGAGTGTCAGAGTCATTGCTCTGACTTTTGAAGAATCCAGCTCTCTTCTGTGTTTTCTTATTCTCTTACCTTGGCTTACTGGCCCAATTTCTATAGGCAGCAAGGCTCAAAATCAAATCTAATGTGCAACATTCAAATCAGTATATTTTGAATTACTTTGGAGTTTCAAACTTTAGGACTTGCCCTCCCTACTCAGCATCATGGAATAAATTTTTCAATCTCAAAAGCTGAAGTAGGCAGGAATAATCATTGCCAATGACTGTGTAGGGAGTAAAACATTTCTTTTCAAATCTGGGTGAATGCAACTAGCAATGCTAAAAAAGAAAAATGTGGGAGAGGGTTCAGAGTAAAGTTTAGTCTTGAGGGTAAAACCAATGTTTTTTTGTTCTTGGCATTCCTTCTGCCAAAGCATTCCATGTCAAAATGGAAAAGAATTTAAAAGATAAACAAATAAAAACAGATCCAAAGGCATAACAGCTCCAACAATAGCTGAAATGCTCAAGTCACAATGAGGTCTAAATCAATAAGAAAATTAAAATGTTTCTTTCCAGAGCAGCAGATAAAGGAAGGACTGAATCAATTTATGGTTAGCTCCATTTTTAAGAAAAGATGCTTCTAGTTGGAAAAAAAAAACAGTAAAAAGTAAATTGTGTTCCAAAAGGCATTTAAACCAGTTATGCAACTTCAGACTTCCCCAAGCTGGCACTAGTTCTTTTCCAAATACCCTCATGGTTTCCTGAGAAACTTTAGAAAGTAAAGTTTCCTTTAATTTCCTTTTCTCTTTTGTATTTTACATATGTATATATACACACACACATAAATTTCAGAAATTTCCTGGAAAACTTCCACTATCTTTTACTAAATATGATTGAGTGTAAGTTGACTTGAATACCAGCCAAAGCACCTAATTTTACCACAAAAACTGCACTTAAAAATGTGCGGGAGAACTCGGCTTAGTAAAGAAGTGACCATCCACACAGAGACAGCAAAGCCCACATGGAGGCAGCACACCAGTCTCTTTGATCATGAGGGGTCAAAGAGAGCAGGCATCAAGCATCTAGGAACATGGCTGTGAATGAGGGGAAATGCAGGGTGGGGACCCAAAGCCCATTTGTGGGCAATTGGACATCTCCTGACAGAAGGGTCGCAGGGACAATATGAGCCAGTCAGGGTACAGTGTAGCAAGGATGAAACATACAACTTCCCTCCACTTCTCAAAGGCTTCCTACCCCACTCCTCCCAACTATCGTGATCCCAATTCTACCTTGCAAAACCAGCTAGATGGAAAAGTTACATTGGATTTACAGGGAATCCGAAACACATGAGCCCTCAGGACCAGTAGTGAGAGTGGAGATACTGGGAGAGTGGAGGGAAGGTGGGGTAGAAGGGGGGGGGGGGCTGATTGCAAGGATCTACATATAAACTCCTGTCTGGAGGATGCACAGCAGAGGAATGGGTGAAGGGAGACGTTGGGCAATGTGTGATATGACAAAATAATAATTTATAAATTATCAAGGGTGCATGGGGCAGCGGTACCAGAGAAATATGAAGAGATGATGCAAGGACTCAAGTGGAAAGGAAACATTTTGAGAATGCTAATGGCAGCAGGTGTAGGTGTGTGCCACAATGTATGTGTGTACGGATTATGATAAGTGTTTTACGAGCCCTAGATAAAATGATTTATTAGAAAAAGACAAACTCTTGCTGAGCCCTGGTGACGCAGTGGTTGTGTGCAGGTCTGCAGCCCATGGGATTGACAGCTCGAATCCAGTAGCAGCTCTCTTGGAGCAAGGCTGGGCTTCCTACTCCCACATGGGCAGTGATGTGAAAGAAAAAAAAAAAAAGACCTACCCATCTTATACACAGTGATATGCAGTAATTCCATTCTTCCACCAACCTTTTGAAGCCTCCTAGTTTATACTTGCATTTCTTTTTAATCAAGGAAATTTAAAGTAAGTCAGCCATTTTTAATCCTTGATGATTCTTCCCTATTTATGAACTCACTGCTATGGAGCCCATTCAAACTTCTGCCATCCTGTGGGTTTCCATGACTGAAACTCTTTGCAGGAACAGAAAGCTTCATCTTTCTCCCGTGAAATGGATATTTTTTTGAACTGCTTACTTTGCACTTAGCAGCCACTGGATAACCCCTAAATCAAGTCACCAATGCTCCTTACCTATTTATAAAGACCAAAATAAAAAATGACACAATTTCAATAAATACCTACTGGCAACCCTTTCCTGGAACAGTAAATCACTAGGCTTGAGACAAGTTCCTTGACCCCTCTTGGGACAGCTAGGTTATATTTCTCAACACTTAACTATATCTGCTTTAATCTCTGCTTTGAATTGAATCCTTTACTAGGTTCCATGACTTTACCAGAATTTACCGATAAAGCATTGATCAGAACTTACCAAATAAGGACTCCAATATAAGTCTGTTTGTCTTATTGATCTTTTTGATATAAAGGTCTATTAGAACTTAAATTCTGAGCACCTTCATTTTCAAGGGGCTGTGGACAGGAGTGATAAGTCAAATTCCCTTTGCAGAGTTCTTACAAAGAACAAGTTTCCATTGAATAGTTTAGACAATCTTACCCTCAAGCAGAGTGTCCTGGAAAGTAGACTACTTCCACCCATCTCCTTCCAGCCCAGGAAAGGTACTTTCTCTTAGGGTCTGGCCTGTGTGTGTCTTTGAGGTCCTCTTAATGAGGACAGTGGGGTGGCATAGACATGAGTCTGTCTTCCTTGACTGCTTTACTTGGAAGGAAATAGACCAATCTTGCAAGATAATGCATGTGTCCTAATCATAGTCCTATTTCTGCTTCTGTTGTCTTATCTACAACTGCAAACATGTTAGGATAAATTATCTAGAGACACAAAACCAGTGATATTCATACAGATACAAGAAGGAATTTTATATCAAGAATGTATCCCATGCAAGTTCAATTCAAGTCTGTAAGTTAGATGCTGGTCCATAAATTGCTCTTAAGACTCATGTAGCTGCAGGCTAAGGTGGAATGATCACAGGCTGGTGAAGTCTTGGGAATAAAAGGTCAGTGGGAAAAAGGTAGGGTGAGTTCTCAGGGTTGGGCAGCCCACAAAAGACTGTCCCTGGAGGCAAGCAGAGTCCCAGCAAGCAGGAAAGCAAATGGGCAAGAGAGGGAGTTCCCATTGCCTCTCATTCTTATACAAAAAGATTTATGACACCAAGAAGGTGTTATTAGGCTGAGACCTACTTAATTTCTACCCCGACCTACTCTTACCCAAGAATGTCCAGTTGACATATCCCCTCACCACTGTATTTATCTGCCACTCATCATGAAATTGTGACAATCCCTTTCTTCCGTGACTGTTTAAAACATGGTCCTTGTCTATGAATCCTTGTATCCTATGGCCTCCCTCATCTGAATGATGCATCCATGTCTGTGTTGTCTCTGTACTTTGGTTGTTTTTGTCATTAGATGTTGTGGCAATCGTGTGCTTATGTTAATCTTATGATTGAAATGTAGGAGTGGAGTCTGACCTGTTAATCTGGAGAAAGCCATTGAGTAGCTGATGAGGTCTCTATGTGGGCATGGTTTTCACCTGAGACTCCTGGGAAATCTCGCGATATTTCCCTCGTGAAGATGAGAAGCTATCTTCCCCAGTTGTTGGGAGTTAGTTTCAGAGATGATTAACCACAGGCAACACAGAATGGCGGTGTCTGGGAGGCTGGAGTAGCCGGTGGATAGACCACATGGCTTTGCCCTGATGGAGCCGGACCTCTGAGTGTGGGGCAGCCACATGGAGGCCTCTACCAGCGATGAATTGCTTCTGCCACCATGGGATGCTGTTGATGGACCCTGAGCCCTGGAAGTGAGGAGCCATGGGGAGACCCCTGTCGGTGCCAAGACTCTGTACCCACTGACCTGTGACTTCATGAGTCAGAAGGAGACTTTATGGACTGATTTCGAGCACATGGGTTAATATCGGACTTGTGACTTTGAGCTGAACTGGGCTGGGATGTTTTCTCAATGTCCTGTTCCTCTTGACTATAAACCCGTTCCTTATATCCACATGCATGTCCTTGAATTTGTTCCTCTACTCTACCCGGACTAACTCAGATGCCATGGGAATGTTGTGAATCAGAGCCATCCTGTGTACAACAGAATGAAACAATGCCTAGTGCACACCATCCTCACAATATTTAGATTTTCAGTATCTGACAGTGTTCTGATTCTCTACATAAGATATTCAGTGGCTAATTCCTCACAAGTGGGCAAGCAATTTCTTCTTCATCATCTGTTCTTAGTCTGTTCTTTTTAAGACTTCGTACTTGTTCTCCTTAAACTATACTTGAGAAGGGGTCTCTTTTACATCCTAAAAAGAAGAGTAAACCCCAATTCAACTGACATCTTACTCCTCAAAGATTGTAGCAGCAGCAAGCATAATCTTCAAGGTGGAATAAGAAAAGTATCAATTAATGATATCCATTTGGTTGTTTCCTTTACTTCAAATGGTTTAACTGGGTCAGACTTGCTATGTTCTTCTCCAAACAGCCAGCACTTTGAAACCTCTAGCCTTTATGCTGGAGAAAGATGAGACTTTTCAATACTATAAAGATTTACACTTTCAGAAATCCACAATTCAACTCTGACATAAGGGTCTGTATGAGTCAGAATTGACTTGGCGGCAGTGAACTCTGGTTTATATTTTTATCTCTTTTGCTTCCTTGCTTACTTACATCCACAATATTTATTTTACCCATATGAGAAATGCCAGAATCTGAGATATTGCCATGAACATAACAGCACTTTCCACATTAACATGTCAATAACACTAGACAATAAATATATAATGTGCTAAAGCTTAACCCTATGAGCTCATTCTAATCCCTGGTGGCATTATGTAAGGTTTCTGGAACTTTGAATCTTCCCAGGATCAGAAAACTTAATCTTTCTCCTCTGGAGTGACTGAGGAATAGTGGTAATAAGACATGCAAAAAAGAGGCAGAGGGAGGGTGGGAAGGGCTTTGTAGAAATCAGGATGATCAAAGAGGCCCTTGTAGAACTGTGGAAGAAGTATGCCTTTTACCATCGATGAATTGTGGAGCCATGAGAGGATTTTAGGAAAAGAAACATGACATGGCTTATATTTTTCAAGGATAATGAAGATTGTTATCTGGAAAAACACAAGGGAAAGAATAGATGTTTCCTTTCAAATGTGATCATTCATATGATAGTGACAATGATAATTGATACTTCATGCAGAGATGACAAAAAGTGCTTGGATTTTAGACCTATGTCAGTGAGTCAAAAAAGTATTGCTGCTGTAATGATAATCTATACATGGGGTAGTTTATTCTGAACAAAAATATGCTTAACCATGTATCTGCAATTAGTGGATGCCCATGGACTTGATCGCTTGGTAAGATACTTTATCTTATTGAGGTACATTCAAAAAAAAAAAAGGTCCAATCAGCATAGTGGCTCCCAATGCTCTCTAACTCATTGCCATACCAGCAATCCTAGGAAATGAAGTAGAACTGCCCCTGTGGATTTCTGAGACTAGGTATTCTTATTGGAGTAAAAAGTCTTATCTTCCTCCTGGAGAACAGTTTGTGGTTTCAGATGGCCAACCTTTCTGTTTGCATTTGAGCAATATAGTTAAGGTGATTCTTTGATGATTGCAAAGAGGCCATCATAATATATTCCATCATAAGACATAGGAAGATCATACAGGTTTATTACTAAGAAGTTTTAAGAAAATGAAAATTTGCATTGGTGGAAAGTTTCACCAAGAAATACTTTTTTATCCATATAATTCACTGTTAATAACAAGGACCTATCCTGTGACTTCACTTGGAAATCTTACCTCATCCTCCCTGCAATCATGATTTTTCCCATTCAACCTTTTTTTTTTTTGTTATTGTTGTTCCTCAAACTCAAAGAACTATTAAGCGACACATAGTTTGATAGGGGAACAAAAGCCTGCTGTTTTGTTGTAGTATACATAGAGACCACAGAATTCTTCAGGGAAGGCTTAGATCAATTGGGTTACATCACCTTCAGAAGTATATGCACTCAAATGGAGGATGTGTTGAGAAATAATAGCATCAAATTTTGATATTTTTTTAAAGTAAAGATTTCTGTGACTTTTGTTTCAATACTACGTTGTATATTAAATTGAGTCACTGATAATTGATGTTTTTTGGTAAAAAGTAGTCAAATGCAGATGATTTCATGTTATCCTATTTATATATCCCACTGAAAACCTTTTTAAAAGATTTTTCTTTGGTAAAACAAACATTTAAGTAGCCAGCAATCTCTCTCATAACCACAATCCTCCTCTCCTACCTGAATGACCACTATGGTGAATTCTAGCTTAAAATATTAATTTTGCTTGTTTTTATACACCACATTATAGAAATGTAGTGTTATATTAGGAACCTTGGTATTACAGTGATTATGGATTAGGCTGCAATCTGTATGGTCTGCAGTTTAAAACCACCAAGAGCTCAGCAAGAGAAATCCTGGACTTTCTACTCAAGGAAAGTTACAGTCTCAAAAATTCACAGTCCTCTCTGTGCCTTAGCAACTTTATGCGGGGCCATCATTATTTGGGGGGGATGTGCCCATATGGGGTCTAGACTGACCCATTCTATTTTTCCCTCTTGGTTTTCTTCCATGTGGGTGTGGTATACCATCCTTTCTCCCCGACCTGTAGGTTTAGTGTTGTTCTCTGTTGCACATACTTCTAGGAAGAGGTTCGGTTTGGCTCTGATTTGGGCCAGGCCTTTAGGCCAATCTTTTCACGCATTTATCCATGTGGTTACCTTGCCATCAAGGTTTGGTGCCCTGTAGTAGGATCTGTATGCACACTCCCAATTCTGTGGAGACATACCAATAGTCTCCCCCTAAGTTTGTTAGTGCCCTGCTCCCCACCATGAGATCATCAGCCTCCTCCCACCCCACACCCCACACACTTTATAATATGTACCTCCTCCAGTTTGGTTTGACCTCCATCCGACTGCCTGTACCTCAACCCATGTCATAGAAGATAAGTGGATTTTCTTCTGTACCTACAGCGCTGACTATACTTACCTCAGGGAACTCATGTTATACGTGTTCATTTGTAATTGGCTGACTTTACTTAGCACACTATCCTCAAATTCTTCATGTACTTTTTAGTGATGCATATGCATAGCACTCCAGTGTGGGTATGGGCCAGAGTTTACTGTTCCACTTGTTTATCGATGGAAATTTGGGTTGTTTCCAAATTCTTTGCAATTTTGAAGTTTGCCACAATAAACATTGGAGGGCAGAGGAAGTCCACACCAGAGTATATCCCCAGAATAACAGATAAGAGATAACTACTCACAACACACAAATTCAGGGACAGGAATGGGAATAGCAAAATCAGAAGGGCAGGGGGAAGGTGGACAGAAGAGGAGAGGAAGGGTGAACTGATTTGCAATGATCTACACATAATCACACTCCCCTCCTCCAGAGGTACTAACAGCAGAAACCATGGGGAATGGGAGCTAACTGTCAGTGTGAGATATGAAAAAAATAATAACTTATAATTTATCAAGGGGGAGGGAGGGAAAAAGTAATTTATAATTTATCAAGGAAGAGTGAGGGATAAAGAGGAGCTGATACCAAGGGCAAAATAGAAAGTAAATGTCTAGAAAAGAATGATGGCAACAGATGTACAAATATGCTTAACACAATTGATGCATGGATTGTTTTAAGAGATGTAAAAGCACCCAATAAAATGATCTTTTAATGATAATAATAAAAAAATTCACAGTGGGGTGAATATAAGGGTACATACTATAACTGCTTTCATCATTATATGTGACACACCCAAATTGTTGTATGTGGTCTATCCTTTCTTAGTATAATGTCATAATTTCAATATATTTTTGATGTTTGTTGCCATTGAATCAGCTCCAACTCATAATGACCTTATGAGGTAATTTCCCCCAAAAAACTGCAATTTTGGTGGACAGAGGAAAGCTTTTGTAGTATGCAAAGGCTTTTGTAAGAAGCATTTTTCCCACTAGGTGAGCATCGAGCAAGTTACTATGAGTTAGTGCACCCAGTGGCATCAGCTGGGAAGGTTTTCTGTGGTCACAGTGAATTTTCTCAAATTAGCAGTTTCCCTCAAACCTTTTTTTTTTTTTTATGACTGATTGAAGGAACAGCATGAGGCTGTGGAATTTTGTTTCCTGCTCTGGAAAAATGCTGCAGAAACTGTGATGTTGAACACAGCTTACAAGGACAGTACTATGGGAAAAGCTCACGTATAAGAGGGATTTTCCCACGTCAAAAAATGGTGAAATGTCAACTGATAACAAAGCTCATTCTGCCATCAATTTCCTGAATGGATGAAAATGTCAACATGTAGTGCATTTGGAGTTCACTCCACAAGGCGGACTGTTAATCAAGCTTTTAATTTAAGATATTGAGTCATTTCAATACAGTGCGTTCACTATTTCTCACTCCGATACTGAATCCATTCCGACTCAAAGCAACCTATAGGATAGGGTAAAATTACTGTAGTCTTCCAAGATTAAATCTTTTTGAGAGTTAGAAGGCCTCATCTTTCTCTCAAGATTCTATTTAGAGGTTTTGAAAACATTGTGTAACAGTATGTGACAAAAATGGTCAGATTTTTGAAAAATGGAGAACTGGCTTTGCCACCACAACAATGCACTTGCACATGCATCCATCTCAGTGTGCTCCACGCACCTTATTCACTTGACTTCTCTCTTTGTGACTTCTTTTTGTTTCTGTGAACATAGAGGGACAAGAAAGGGCAGCATTTTGAGTACATAGAAGAGGTGAGGAAAAAATTGAGAGAGGTTCTGTCCGCCATACAAACAAATGAGTTTGAAAAATGCTTGCAAGAATTATTTATATGGATCAAGATGAAAACAATAACTCAAAAAATTAGACAGAACTTAGGGGACAATGAGTTCATGTTAACGAAGTTGGAAGAGCTAAGAAAATAAGGGTGTGGATGGCTGCACAACTTCAAGAATATAATCAATGTCAGCATATAGTACACACAGCAATTGTTTTGGTCTAAATTTTCTGTGTATATTATCAATCAAATAAAAGGATAAACACATTTTTAAAAATCCTTAAAGAGGTAATAAAGTCAAAGTCTTGACCGTGTTGAATTTCATGCTTTAAAATAATGGCTCTTATTCAAATTTTCCATAGTTTTATAAAAAAAATGCATCCTGTGATCCTAATTCCTGGAAAGCCTCACTCATCAGGGCAATGATGATTTCTTTATTCAATGGAAATATATACTATATATTTCTATATATGTCTGATGATGCAATAATAATGAACATAGTCATTTTCTCAATGCTACTTATGATAAATATTTGATCACTGAAAACTAGTGTTTCTGAAAGTAGGTCATACTGTGGGGATGGAGTGGCAGGAATGATCTGGATGTGTTGTGAAAACAGACTACTACAATTTATGTCAGAATATGGGTTACAATGCAAAAGATTTTATTTATCAGGTAAGTGGTTTAGTAATTTCTTTTTTTTCTGAATGGGGTGGTAGACCAAGTAAGTTTAGAAATTGAGAAATTATTCTAAACAATGTACCTTTCTTTAAGTATGAGGTTTGCACATTCCCTTATTTACTCATAACTTGCATAAGTTAGAAATGGCAAAGCAAACCGTGTTTATTTCTGCAAACCTTGTTTATTTCTGGTTTACTTTGCTGCTCATATTATGACAGAAATAACAACAAAAACCCAATGAGAACACAAATAAAACTAAGCAACACCCTCTCCCCTCCAAAAAAAGAACAAAAGAAGCAAAAAAGTAAAGCATTGTCAATCATTCCTCCAGAGTCTAAACTAAGTGGATTGATAACATCAGTATTTTATCCAATGGCATAGAATTTAAAATATTGTTGATATGAGTTCATGGAACTATACCACCTGAGAGCAATAATTCATGAAATTTCTCCAGATTGACTGCCTACTCAATTGGACTCTAGAAAATTTTCCTATATAGCATTTCTTTCAAGTGAAGATCCTTGTCTATCAGATTCATATCTGTCATATCAATGCAAGAGGAGCATTGAGATACTAAATATATGGTCATTCTGGGTCCCTTTTTGTTGGAGGCAAGAGTCAAAGTCTAATGACAGCCATTTCCACAGCCCAGCAGTGACCATCGTTTGCTTCCTTTCCAGTTTGAGAACTTCAGCCCTAAGTGCAGGAGCTACAAGTGGTTTTGAGGTAGGGTCCTTGGTTTATGAAAGCCCAACAAGAAGTACATAAATTTGGGAATAACTGGTGCATTTTAATAATGATGTTTCTGAGGAATACTGAAAATATCATGGTTTTCTGATGAACAAATAAATCTTTCTTGGTACAAACATATTAAGAACACTTCTTAAGGGAACACATTAAGAACATTTCTTAAAGGAACCAAAGATGGGGTGGAGGTTGGGGGGTGGGGGAAGGGGAATCCTCCTTAGAAAAATGCTGGCAGTCACTATCCATCTAGGAGATGCAAGTTAAAGCCACAATGAAATACCACCTTAGGCTGAGCCCTGGTGGCTTAGTGGTAGTTTGTGGGACTGCGGCCCACAGAGTTAACAGTTTAAATCCAGCAGCAAGGCTGGGCTTGCTACTCCCACCAGGGCAGTGATGCCACAAAAAGAAAGAAAGAAAGAAAGAAAGAAAGAAAGAAAGAAAGAAAGAAAGAAAGAAAGAAAGAAAGAGAGAAAGAGAGAGAGAAAAGAAATACCACCGTATGCTCACAATGATAGCCCAATTAAAAAACAAACAAGCAGAAAGCAACAATGCTGGAGAATTGGAGAGAATGGAACTTGTATAGACTGTTGGTGGAATTGCAAATACATACAACCACTGTGGGAAATAATAGGGAATGCTTTCAGGCCCATAGAAATATGTTGACAGACCAGAGGCGTTAAAGTAAAAAATGGAAAATATATCAAGTATTGGCAGGTATGATAAATATGTAGAATATTTATGCATTTTTGGCATATAATTTAGTTAAATAATTTCTTGATTGCATTGCAAAAGCTGAAAATTCATATGAGAGGGCTTTAAAAATTTACGGACAATGGAATTAAAACATGGTGAGGTATTGTCCATGAACTTTTTGAAACCTTTTATTTATTCAATAACCATCAATTTTATTCCTACATGTCTATAGAAAGGAAATCCATTTATGTGTTCGCTAAAATACCTGTTCCAGAAAGTTCAAGCAACATTTTTTTTGTACAGAATTAAACAGAAACTTTATTACTTAGATTTCTTCCAGCAGTTTTATTGGCACATAATTTATATATCATAGAGTTGAATGGCTGAATCATTCAAACATAACTTCCCTGCTATATCACCCTCCCATATATTCCCTGTAACACCATTCATCATTTATTATCATTGTACATCCAGTCCTTCTTAGTTTCACAGGTGGCAAACCCCACTGAAAATTATAAAAACCAAATTGCCCTAAGATGGTAGTGATGAGATCAAATTAGTATAAAGAAAAAAATACAAATAATTCATGAGAGGGATAGGATCCAAATCTGAGGATTATTGAAATGTCCATTAACAGGAGAGTGTTTAAAATTTTATTGGGTACTGAGATATATTATATTAAACAAGGCTGCTGCAAGAAAACTCTTTAAACTGTTGTGTTAGTCTGGGTGGACTACAGAAACAAATTCATAGGCACTCATATTTGTGTAAGAAAGAGCCTTATATATGGGACCAATTTAATACTGAGAAAACATTCCAGCCCAGTCAACACCAAGTCCATCAGTCCGATATTAGTCCACATTTCTGATACCAATCTGTAAATTCCTCTTTGGAATTATGAAACACACATATAAAAATGATGCCAAATGCAGGAAGATCACAAGCCAGTGGATGAAATGTCATGTGGATTCAGTGGCGGAGGAACCATCTCAGCACTGGCAGAGGTCTCCATGTGGCTCCTTCAGCTGCAAGGTTCTGGCTGCATATGTGTAGCTCCATTAGACGCATTGCCAGTAATGTCTCCCAAGCAGTAAGCATGTCTCCTCACCAACACCCCACCCCTGCTGCAGCGTCAGTCAGCTATTTATCTCTTTTGAGCCTCAAAATGAGGTCATCAAGCTGGGACTTGACTGACAGACTAAACTTCACCCCTTCACCATTAAGTCTCAAATTGACAACAAATTACATAAGTACCACAAACTGCCCCTTGCTATCTTGACACTTTCACACAACTCCTTAGCCATATATAATTTCCAAGTGAACAATAATAAAGTCATATCTGTACTTAACAGGATAAAACTAAAATGCATGCAATTCAATATGTTCCCCCCTCATTTAAACATGACATTCTATAAGTGAACAAAAGTATCCTATTCCTAATAATTTCAGTTAAGTAGCTCCTACGAGTGCTAAAAATAAAATGTCACTAAAATATTACAGTGTGCCTGGTCCAAACCATGATTTTGTCACTGTCATCTCTGTGTGTATATATACACATGTATGTGTGTGTATACACAGAGAACATTTTCCTTTTATAAAGAGCATGAGAAATATTCTTTGCTCTTGGTACTTTATGCAAGAATATATTATCTTTGAAACTATTGCTGACATGTCATAAAGAAGAAGGCTTGAAATATCAAGGATGGAAAGAACATGGATCTTTATGGACCCCTGATGATGTGGCTGATTCATTGAGTCAGCCAACCATTAAACACCCCAAGATTGCACCCCATATTATATGAGATAGCAAATAACCTTCTGTTTAGACCACTTTGGGTTTAGTGTTCACTGATAGGCAGGGTCCTTTACAGAAACAAAACCAGGGGTGGCCCAATTCATAATAGTTGCAAAATGACAGCTGTAAAGTAGCAACAAAAATAATTTTATGGTTGGGGGTCACCACAACATAAGGAACTGTATTAAAGGGTTGCGGCATTAGGAAGGTTGAGAACCACTGATACAGCAAGAAGGAATATAGCAGGTATTTAGTGCACACAGCAGTACAGAGGGCTCAGTTTCTCTCACTTTCATGCAACAGTTAATATATTGAAGGTTCTTCAGCTCATGCCAGCGGCTACTTCAAAGTCAAAGAAGCAGACAGCAGAATCTTCCCTCAAAGAAAGAACAGCTGAATCTGCCTGCAGAAAGCAGACATGGCAGGGTGGGATAGCAACAACAGAAAGATGAGAAACTGAGGTGTCTCAGAGACCAATAACACAGGAAGGGAGTGAAACAGGCCCCAAGGGAGTCACAAGCTCTAACAATGCACAGCTGTGCAACAAAATCCCCCGTTGGCTTGGCCTATAGACAATGGACTAACTCAGGCAGCAACATGCTAGTCCTACTACCGGGGAAATGGAGAAGCCAGCCTCATAGAAACATTTATCTTGGTTGTCCTGTGGTGGTTACACAATTTCATGTCAACATAATAAAAGTAGTTTGCAAGTCTACCCTGTCAGTTGTGTCACAGCATGACGTATCCTTATGGGCATGGCTTTCTCATGAGGATTCTGGGAACTAACTCTTGATTCTGCCATCAGAAGAGGTGGGCCACTCTCCCTCTTGATCTCTCTGTGGCATCTTCCTGCCAACAAGCCACATGGGGCCATGTTGATGGCAGCCAGGGCCCTGGAAATGCATCCACCGCCACTGGAGCCACAGGACTTTCCACTCACTGGCCTGTGGGGTCTTCTTGCCTTTGGCATCATTGCATGTATTGTGTGAGTCGGAAGAACAATTCTTGGGTTGATATTGGACTTACGCCCTAATCAAGAATGGATTGGGTTGATATATTTTCTTAATATATGATATAAAGCTGTCTCTTACACAGGTACAAGTGTCTCTGAATTTGTTTCTCAAGTCTATTCGGACTAGCACACACTCCAATCAAGCAGCAAACTGTTTAAGCTCTGCCCACATGTTCCCACGGGAGCCTACTTGGTTCAATAAACCTAAATATCACACGTTCTGTTACTTGCATTACATTATTTTAGCACATACTTATATTTAGGTCAACAGAAAACAATTGTGTATATCTTAGGGTAGGAGACAATCCTGTGCCATGATATGTTTTCAGATCACGTGTTTATGTGGAGCCCTAGTGATATAGTGGTTCCATGTTAGGCTGCTCACCACAAGATCCGCAGTTTGAAAGCTCCAGCTGCTCCTTGACAGAGAAACAGCGCTTTCTACTTGTGTAAAGAGTTACAGTCTCGGGCTGAGCCCGCGGTAGAGTAAGGGGTTGAGTGCGGGTCTGCAGCCCACGGGCTGGGCGGTTCAAATCCAGCGGCGGCTCTCAGGAGCGGCATTGGGTGGCGCCCATGACCTCCAGAGGCAGTGATACCCACAAAAAAACAAAGAGTTACAGCCTCAGAAACTCCCCGAGGCAGTTCTACCGTGTCCTTTAGGGTTGCAATGAGTCATAATTGAGTTTATAACACTAAGCACATTGTGATGGAACCATCTAGAGGCCATGGGTGCTATACTGGATTATGTAATATGGTTCTTCGAGCCACAGTCTTTTTAGTCCCCAGCAAATGACACTTTCCTGGTAACTCTGGGTAAGAGCAGGTGGAAGAAGATGCTGATAGATTATATGATTCAGCAAATAATTATATTATATATATTGTACTATATATATATATATATATATATATATATATATCTGTTCCCCTAAAAGTTTAAAGTCAAGCAGACTTATTGTACCTAGTTCACAAGATGAAATATCTAATATACTGTGCATGTTAAAAAAGGAAATTTTCCATTTGGGAAAAAATTGGTTAGGACATATGTCATTTTTCAAGGCAGTAAAATAAATTACACTTTTAAATATTAATAAATATATGCCTCAGGTATCATTTATATAGAAAGTTTCTACACAAATGTTGATTGTAAGTAATTTAGAGACCTTCAAATTACTTTTACTCATAAGCATTTATACACCATACATCATAGATTTAAGCTTTGAAATTTTTACTAATAATGTACTGGATATGGATTAATTCTCTGCCAGGTAGATTCAGTTAAATTTAATAGGAAGGCAAGAAGAAAGCATTGCTGCCAAGTATTTAGGGCTCCTTACAAAAGCATAGAGATCTTTATGAAGCAAAAGTATCAAATATGAAGTAATTATCACTTCAGTTATCCTCCATTAAGATCTATACATTGATGGATGGAGCATTGCCATTGCTCATCCTTTTCCAAGGAGCCCTGCTGGTGTCCTGTTTTAACATCAGGTTCCCAGCCACAAGGTGGGAGAAAGAAGGTACTTTTTACTCCTGTGAACAGTTACAGCCTCAGAAACTTCCAGGAGCAGACCTTTACTGTCCTTTAGGGTGTACGTGAGTCAAACTCAATTTGATGGCCGTGAGATCAACTATCTTTTTGCTGTTTTATTGTGTATGCGTGTGTGTTTTGAGTCTTTGTCCAAAGAATTCTATCCTCTTCAATTTACATCCTATCAAAAAACAGTTTCAGCATCCTCAAGAGACTGAAATTGTGATTCTTTTAAATGTGCTTTTAGTTTGGGGGACAAAAACAAATCTGTAAAGGCAAGATCAGAAAATTAGGGTGGATGGATAAAGTTTTCTAATGAAATTTTCAGAGGGTCATTCCTTCCTACACTGTGAGAATGAGCAGATGAATTGTGGTGGACAATAAGGTTTTGTGAAAATGTCTAGACCTTTTGTTCATCAAAACAATTTTTAATTCTTTGTAATAAACCTACATAATCACCTTGTGTCTTTCAAAAAATCGATCAAGACTTCCTCTTTGGGATTCCAAGCAAAAGCTAACATAATCTTTTGAACTGACTCTGTGCTTTGAATTTAACTGATCCATCAGGTCCCCACGGAAGAAGCTGTTCTGATAAGATTTCTATGGCAAGTGTACCACTGATTGCATACACATTCTTAAACATGTTTTATTTGGAATACACTTATGAACATATTAACTGGTACCCTAGTGAAAATGCTTAATGATTAATTCTTGTATGTCTTGTCTATTCTGTGCAATGTGTACATTTGAACCATAGACAAATTTGAGGAACAGGTGATATTCAGCTCACAATAAATCAAGATGAAGCCTAACAGAATAAAATGCACACAGTTCTAATGGCCTCGAAAATTTGTTCTCTATTTGCATAAGCATCATTATTCTAAGGAGGCCTGATATAGGGGACTACAAATTAAGCTACAATCACAAGGCCAGCACTTCAAATTCATAATTCTTGGGATAAAGCTGAGGCTCTCTACTTCTGTAAAACCTTAAAGTCTTTGAAACTCCAGAGAGGCAGTTCTATTTTGTCCTTTACAGACTCTAAGTCTATTGTAGCAGCCATGGTGTCAATCCCTCTTCTTGATGGTCTTCTTTTTCACTGTCCCTCCACTTTACCAAACATAATGCCCTTCTCTAGAGGATGGTGTCTCCTGACATGTCCAAATTAAACAAGGCATAGTCACCTCATTCTTGTCTCTAAGGAACACTTTGACTGTAGTTCTTCCAAGACATATCAGTTTGTGCTTTTTGCAGTCCATGATCCTTTCAATATTCTTTTCTGCACCACAATTTAAATACATTGATTGTTCACTAGTCTTCCTTATTCAACATGCAATTTTCAAATGCATATGAAGCCATGGAAAATACAATCGTTTCGACCAGGCACACGTTAGACTTCAAAGTAAAATTCTTGCTTTTCAATGTTCTAAAAAGATCTTGTACGGCAGATTTATTTAATGTAGCATGTCTTGACTGGGGTTTCCATAAGCATTGATTGTGAACCTAAGCAAGGTCAAACGCTTCGCAATTTCAACCTTTTCTCCTTTTATCATATTATTGGTGTAGTTGTGAGGATTTGGGTCTTCGTTACACAGAGTTATAATCCATACAAAGGCTACAGTCCTTAATCTTTATCAACAAGTGCTTCATAGCTTCCTCTCTGTCAGCAAGGTCATGTCAAGCAAGGGTATGTCATCTGCATGTCAGGGGTTGTTTATAAAGCTTCTTCAAATCCCAATCCTACATTTGTCTTTCTGTCACTCATCTTTGGTGATTATTTGCTTGCATAGAGATTGAATAAGTATGGTGAGAGACACCACCTTGTTGCACACCTCCATGCAATATTCCTTTGTTTCCTTTGGACAACTGCCTCAACCCGTGCAAAAGTGCCACATGAGCACAGTGACGTATTCTGGAACCCCCATTATTCTCTAGGTAACCCGTAGTTTGCTATGATTTGCTCAGTAAATGTCTTGGTATGCTCAATAAAACATAAGTAAATGAGCTTCTGGTATTCTCTGATTTCAAATTTATTTGACATCAGCAATGCTTACGCCATGTTCTCTTCTGAATCCAGCTTGAAATTGTGAACACCACCTATTAATGTACTGCTAAAACCATTGTTAGCAGGGACAGAATAAATCCAGGGATATATATGGTAGCCAACTACGTTAGACAGGGTTCTCAAGCGAAACAAAACCAAGACACTGATAATTTTATATATATTTACAGAGATAGAAAGCATAAGAAATAAAAGGTTAATTAATCTATAAAGCAGTGCAATGGCTCAGTGCTACTCACTTCCATGAGATAGCTATTACACTCACAGTCCTTCAAGTCTTGAAGGCTGCCAGTAGTCTTCTGTAGAATAATTCAGGTTATCTGACCACAGGCAGCAAACAGCAACTCAGGTCGCCAACAGTCAACCAGATGACAGCATCTGATAGTCCCCAGCTCAAGAGATGTACATTGCAGTAGTGTGACAAAGCAGGACTTGAAGAAACCTCAACTTACAGCCACACCATCCACGGGTTAGGTGACCCACAGGTAGTGTAGCTTGCAAATGGAGGCGCAGAACAAGCAAGGCAGCCACACATGGGTCTAATGATCAAAAAGTAAGAAGCACAAAAGGTGAGTCTCACCAATTCATTTTTCTCTCCACCCTTTGGGTAATTCCACATGTGTTCATTACCACGTTGGCACAATAAACCTACTTATCACACTAACTAAAAAGGAAGGGGACGAGATGGAGGTGAGGTGGAAAAATAGAAATATGTAGCAAGTGAACAGGGCACTAACCCACCCAAGAGGAGGATTTTGTTTATATCTCCACAGGGAAACAGGCACCAGACTTCAAGTCAGTGCTCCAAGATGTGAATGCAGTGTGCCAGTATGGATCAGGGAGCCAGTGGAGGGATCTGAGGACCTGGGCCCAATCCCAACTGCATGGACAGCTGTCCCTCCCCCCAGAAAAATCTACTTTAGGGGAAAGCACTGAAGTTCCAGCTCAGGAAGAGGAACATGTCTGATCAGAGCACATGGGAGCAAATGAAGTGAGAGGAAGAGAGAGTGGAGTGCATCCTGGCCTACCAAGCCTTCAGGATGATATCCCTGTTCAGAGCAGCCAATGCACAGAGAGTATCATATGGCCGGCCTCACTATGAGACATGGCGTCCCTCACTGACCCATGGTCTTACAGGGGACAACACAGGAGACACAATGTTGGGATTGGGTCTGTTCTGACCCCACCAGACCTAGAAAGAGCACGAAGAACATTCTGCAGAGCAACGGGGAGAGCAGAGAAGGGAGATCCCAAGGGAGTGCCAAGGATAGACTTTGAGGCCAGGGCATGGTACCTCTTTCAACTCCACTGGAAAAAACACCTAAAGGTCAGCAAGCAGATCTTGAACTATTTAAAGGTTGGGTTTTTTTGTCATTTTGTTGTTGTCATCGTCATTTGAGTGTTGTGTTTTTTTGTCACTTTGTTTTGCTATATCTTGTGTTTTGTATATATTATTATTATCATTATCATCTCTGCAGGTCTATCTAGATAAAATAGGCTGGATGGACAGTGGAGGAGTAAACAATCGGACCAATGGTTCTAGGGGGAACTGGGAGAGGGGCAGGTGGGGGAAAAGAGGTGGTGTTGACTAGCCTAGGGTCAAGGGAACAACAAGTGATCCAAAATCAGTGACAAGGAGGGTGTAAGAGGCCTGACAGAGATTGATCAAGGGCAATGTAACCCAGAGAAATTACTGAAACCTAAATTGAAGGCTGAGCATGATAGTGGGACAGGAGGAAAGTAAAAGGAAATACAGGAAAGAAGTAGGAGGCAAAGGGCTTTCATAGATTTCTCAATAAAAGTATGTATATATGTAAATATATTTATATATAATAATGGAGAAATATATCCACATCCAAATATTTATAGGTTTAATATTAAGGTAGCAGATGGACATTGGGCCTCAAATACTCCCTCAATGCAAGAACAATTTGTTCTATTAAAGTGGCATTCCATGATGCCACTTTCCTGATATAATTGCTGAAGACAAATGTGTGCATAAGCAACTGTTAGGAAGACAACAAGCGGCCATCTAATTCAGAAGCAACAAAGCCTACATGGAAGAAACACACCGGCCTGTGTGACCACAGGTGCCAACGGGATCAGGAATTAAGCATCAAAGAACAAAAAATCATATCATTGTGAATGAGGGGGAATGAAGGTGGGGGATCCAAAGTCCATCAGTAGGCAATTGGACATCCCCTTACAGAAGGATCACCGGGAGGAGACAACCAGTCACGGTGCAGTGCAGCAATGATGAAGGATACAACTTTCCTCTAGTTCATTAATGCTTCCTCCCCTCCACCCCACATCATGATCCCAATTGTGCTTTACAAATTAGGCTAGAACAAAGGATGTACACTGGTACAGATAGGAACTAGAAACACAGGGAATCCATGACAAATGATACCTTCAGGACCAGTGGTGTGAGTGGCAATATCAGAAAGGTGGAGCGAAGGTGTGGTCAAAGGGGCAACTGACTATAAGGATCCCTGTATAGCCTCGTCTTTTGGGGATAGACAACAGAAAAGTGGGTGGAGGGAGATATTGGACAGTGTAAGATAGAACAAAGTAATAATAATTTATAAATTATCAACAGTTCATGAGGGAGGGGGGAATGCGGAGCTGATACCAAGGCCTCAAATAGAAAGCAAATGTTTTGAGAATGATGAGGGCAATAGATTAACAACTATGCTTGACATACAGTGGATGGATGTATGGATTGTGATAATAGTTGTATGACCCCCCAATAAAACAATTTTTAATGTTGTTGAATGATCTTCAGCAAAATTTCATTTGCATGTGTGATTAGCAATATGCTTCTATAAAACTGAGCTCTGTTGGGTCACATTTGTTTGCAGTAGGTACACATATGGATCTCTTCCAATCAATTGGCCAAGTAGCTGTCTTTTAATTTTCCCGACATGGATAATTTTCCCCATGCTTTATCAATGTGCTGAATAGTTTCAATTGATATTCGACCATTTTGCTGGACCCTTGTTCTTGGCTGATGCTTTCAGTGCATCTCGGACTTCTTCCGTCAGCACCATTTGTTCTTGCTCATATGCTCCCTCCTGAAATGATGAGTGGTCAATTTGTTCTTTTTAGTGTACCTACTCTGTGTATGCTTTCTATTTTTAGATGCTTTCTGCATCATTCAATATTTTTGCCCATAGACTCTTTCCAGATTAAACTAGAGGCTTGAATGATTTTTCTCTTGAGTTCTTTGAGTTTAAAACATACTGAGCACATTCTTCCCTTTTGGTTTTCTAATTCTAGATCTTTTCATATTTCACTGTAATATTTTACGATATAGTCTCATGCTACCCTTGACATTTTCCTTTGCTCCGTTTGCTTTAGCTACTCAAAAATGAGAATAAAGTTTCGGAGTCTCTTTGAGGTCCACGTTGATTTTTTTAGTGATCTTTCTCTTTCTTCGTGAATGATGGTATTGATGTCGTCCCTCAGTTCATCAGGCCACGTCATTAGTGTTCAATGAGTCATATCGGTTCTTGAGATGTTCTTGAAATTAAGGTGGGATAGGCTCAATATTGTGTTTTGGCTATCAAAACCTTTTCCCCCATTTTCTTCAGCTTTATCTTGAACTTACATATGAGCAATTGATGATGTGCTACATAGTCTCATTGATTTTTAGCTACTATTGGTCTCTTCCCATAGATGTGGTCAGTTTGATTTTTGTGTATGCCATCGAGGAATAGTCGTGTGAAGAAAACCTTTTGTGTTGTTGGAAAAAAAGGCACTTGCTACAAACAATTTCTTGATTTTGAAAAATTGTGTTATGTCATCTCCAGTTTCATTTCTAACACCGACACCATATTTTCCAACTTCGTTTCTTCTTTGTTTCCAACTTTTGCATTGTAATTGCCAATAATTTTCAAAGCATCTTGATTGCTTGTTTGAGCAATTTCTGACAAAATCACTGGTACCGTGATCCATTTTTTTCATCAATAGTTTTGTGATTGGTGTATAGCTCTTAATAATAGTCATATTGATTGCTTTTCCTTGAAGATGAAGAGATATAAACCTACCATAGACAGCATAGTATTTCAAGACTGATTTTTTTCACTTTCCTTTTGACAATGGCTGCCATGCCATTGCTCTTGATTGTGTTATTCTGGCATAGTAAATCATATTATCTTGTGGTTCAAAATGGGCAAAACCTATCCATTTCAGCTCACTAATGTTTAGGATATAGACCAGTAGTTCTCAACCTGTGGAGACGACCCCTTTGGAGGTCAAACAATCCTTTCACAGGGGTCACTTGATTCATAACAGTAGCAAAATTATAGTTATGAAGTAGCAATGAAAATAATTTTATGGCTGGTGGGCTCACCACAACAAAAGGAACTATATTAAAGGAACTATATTAGGAAGGTTAAGAACTACTGATAAAGATCTTTATCTGTTCCAGTTTTTCCAAGATTCATACTTCCTATATTCCAAGTTTAATGTTTGCAGCTGCTGCTTCTCATTCTGAGTCATGCCTTACCAATAAATGATGGGTTTGAAGGCTTTCCTTTCACAGGCTTTGATCCATCTACCTCACAATTATCTACTTTGAGAAGACAATTCATTCTCAGTTATATTTTGAATGCCTTCCAACCAGAAGAGTTCAGCTTTTGACAGTATCTCTGACAATATTCTGCTCATTTTTGTGAGGTTTATCTGACAGCATTTCAATTCCATTCATAAGATTTTCACTAGCTAATTCTTCAGTTTCTTCCTCATTAGCTTTAGTGGTTGGTGCATAAATTTGGATGTTTGTATAGAATTAATTTCTTTGCATATAACAGCTATTACATTGTTACACACAACATTGTACTTCAAGATAGTTTTTGAAACATCTTTTTTGATGATGAATACAAGACTATTTATTGATGAATGCAATGCCTTTCAAAAAATCAGCAGTTATCCAATTTGAGGACCTTTCCTCAAAGTGGACATATAAAGTTTCTTTTTGAAGTGATAAAAAATGTTATAAAATTTATTTGGGGAATGGTTACATAATTTTACAAATCCTTTGTTTTTTGTTGTTGTTGTTGTTGTTGTTATGTGCCATTGATTTGGTTCTGACTCAAAGGTACCCTATGTAGAATAGAAAGAAACACTGCCAGGCCCTGAATTATCCTTATCATAGTTCACATGTTTTAGTTCATTGTAGCAGCCACTGTGTCCATCCACCTTACTGAGCAAAATAATCAGAGAAACTGGATTATGCGAAGAAGAATTCAGCATCAGGGTAGAAGAAAGTCTTGCCACTAGCCCATGATATGTGGTTGACACAAACTTGCTTTGCTGTAAGTGGAAAGGACTTGAAGCACTTGCTGATGAAGATCAAGGATTAAAGCCTTCAGTAAAGATGGGAACTTAATGTGAAGGAAAAAATACAAACAGAAAACCTCACTGCCATTGGGTCAAGGTCAACTCATAGGTAACCTGTAAGACTCAGTAGAGCAGCCCTGGGTGAGTTCTGAGATTGCAACATAAAAAAAAAAACTCCTATTTGGGGCTCTCACACCTCTTATCACAATCCATACATTGATCCAGTGTGTCAAGCACATGTGCTGCCATCATCATTTTCAAAGACTCTAATTATTTAGGGGAGTAGAAAGCCTCAAGTTTTTACCAGAACAACTGCTGGTGTTTTCACACTGCTCACCTTGCAGCTAGCAGCCCAAACGGGAACCGGATGTACCCACAATTGGACCCAAGGTAGCATCATAATAATCAGAGAAAAGCTTGGCATGCTTGGCATAGTGTTCTGCTATGGTTGTGTTTGTAATGAATACTCTGGAAGCAGCAGTCAAGACATCAAAACACACATTGCATCGAGACAATCTGAGTTGACGGACCTCTTCCACGTGCTGAAAAACAAGGACGTGACTTTGAGAACTGAGGTGCGCCTAACCCAAGGCACAGTATGTTCAATGGCCCTGGATGCATGCGAAAGTTGGACAGTGAGCAAGAAAGACAGAAGATATAACTAGGCATTTGAATTATGGTGTGCGAAGAATACCAAGAGTACAGTGGACTGCCAAAAAAGCAAATAACCCTGTGCTAGAAGAAGAACAGGCAAAATGTTCCTTAGAAACTACAATGGTGAGACTTTGTCTCATATACTTTAAATATGTTCATCAGTTCCTGGAAAAACACATCAGGCTTGGTAAAGCAGAGATGCAGCAAAAAGAAGAGGAAGATCCTTGGAAAAGCAAACTGACGCAATGGCTGTAAGGATGGGCTCAAAGATAATGCTGACTGTGAGCAGGTTGCAGGGACACCGTGCTTCCTTCTTTGGGACAAAGGGTCTTGATGAGTTGGAACCTCTTCAAGGGCACCTGGAACCCACCTGCCACCAGAATGAATGACCTGAGAATGAGGCACTTCCTATACTAAGCCAGGACAAACAATGCTAGGCAAATGCAACATTTCCACGCTTTGTCATAAATCCAAGTCTTGTGTCCTGTGTTCATTTTGTATTAAATTCCAAGGCGGTACCTCCAATATCTGCAGTCTCGAAGATTGCTGTTGCATGTCACTCGCTGCCTCTCAGCATGTCAATCTCTACCAACCTGGACTCTACTTCCTCTTTACCACCTCCAATCACCAATCTCCTTGGCATTGACAGGCCTTCCCCTACTCTTGTCCACCAATAACCTTGCAGTGTCCAGCCATCACCTCGTGCTCTCTGGAACTATACTGAGATGTGGTGGGTGAACTGGAGAAGGTACTTAGCCAATTGCAAGCACTAAATCACTGTCACTTGGAGGACTTGGTCACTTATGGGACCTGTTATATAGTTCAAGGTGGACTACCAAGAAAGCATCCTGATTTCATGGTTCCACGTGATTTCACACCATTGGAGGTGCCTCCTGAAGAATTACAGGAAAAATGTTACAAATGTGAAGTGTCATATATCAAAAGAAGTGTTCCACAGGGAGATATCTTTCAGAAAAACAAGCTCAGCGTTTTATACTAGGATCTGGATCTGAATGCCACCAAAGGAACAATAGTGCGTTGGGTTGATTTTGTTTCACTTTGCATATAAATGTAAAAATGGCTCCCCCGTGTGGCCAAGCTTTTCACACGAATCAAACACCACAAACACTATAATGAAATAGATCTCTCTATTCATTCATGAAAGAGACCACGGTTATTCATTAGTTCATGTAATAAGTACTGACAACCTATTATGTGCCAATTTCTGTTCTCTGTACTCAGGATGTTGCACACAAAATAAATCCAGTTCCCAATTACTTGAATCATATATTCACTGTTCCTTATTTCTATAGAAAAGGAAATTCTATGAAGTGAATGCACATCTTTCCAATTATTTTACTTAAATATAAGAAAAAGTGGAACAGGGTTTTCTTGCTACTCAGTGAGGAATCCATACTTTGTTGTCTTGTATTCTCATCATCATTGAAAGGGAAATTTCTACCATATCTGAAACTCTTGAGACCCTCTAATTTCAGAAACAGCACACTTCTCCAAGACCTAGCTCCTACTGTTGGGCATTTTGCTTCTGGGGCCTTCACTAAGCAGATCCAGATCACTTCTGGGAACTAAATCACTATGTAGTTACTTAATCCAGCATTGTCTACTAGCCTCTCCCATATGTGTCCTATGTAAACGTGGCTAAACACTCTGTGTTGCACAGATTCTTGTCTGCATAACATGGCTATCTACATCCTGGGAAACAAAGATGGGAGCTCATTCAGTGGGTCTGATGAAGGGGATGCTGGCAGAGCTATGGTGAACTAAGAGCAGTTCAAATTTATCCGCTGTTCTGTTAATAGAAGGTGAGACTGATTTCGTAAATACTTAGAGGCTTGAAGCTCAAAATTACTAGGAATCCACTTGACAATAGTGAGTTTGGAGCTTTGGCCCAGATCTGCACATGCATTGCTTCATCTCTTGGAGCATGTATGGGAAGTCATGCCTCATGTCAATATTTATAGAAATCCAGAAGTAATTGAAAAGCAAGACCAGTCCACTGTTGCAAAGACTATGACTATGGATGAACAACAAGATGAATGACTGTTTCAGCTGCTGAATTTACTGCTGCTCCACCTGAGATCTCAGACTTGTTAAAGTGTAAGCAGTAGTTCTCTACTGAATAATGAACACAACCTGCAATTAAAAACTAATTTTCAGCACCTGCTGCTCAAGCTACTGAATGGGTAGGGCAATCACTGAGTGGTCTTAAGCTGTTCCACCACAGTCTTTTAGCAAGACAATAGTAGAAAGGTTAACAAAAAATGTTTCTTTTTTTAAAAGCACAGAGTTGATTTTATTTTTATTTCAAAAATATTTAAAACATATTTATTGGCATATATATTACATAACATAAAATTCAATCATATTAATAAGAGCTGTATAATAATCTCCATAGCAACTTTAGAACATTTACTGTTTTCTTGGATCCACCGTCATAAGCTCCCACAGCCCCCCAACTTTCCCTCCCATACTCTTCAATAAGCAATCAATTTGGTCACTGTCTACATAGCTCTCTCTGAATCCAGGATTACATATGCAGAAAAACATGAAAAACAGAACAGGGGAAAACAAAACAAAACAAAAGACACTGTTTCATTCGGCATGACAGCAAAGCACAATGCTGCTCTGTGGTCAGAAGGGATTCACTGGGGGCTTAATCTCTATGTGGATCCTGAAAATGGATTGGGGGCTCCCAGTCATCCATTACTTTCCAAAAATCAGGTGTTCACAATTTAAGCTTTGTTACCATTTCCTACTTTGCATTTGGATTTTATCACTCACAATCCCTGGAACATACAGGCTGGTGAGCTTCTTCCATGTGGCCCCAGATGACTCATCTTTCAGAAGGCTGATTATTTGAAGATAGGCCTTTTAAGAACTCAAGCACTATTCTTTGTAACATTTGGACACCCACAGTTTCTTTGCCACACTTTTCTATAGTGCCTGTATCTTCTGTGATCTCTTCATAAGGGCAATCATCAAGTAGGCCATGCCATAAAATCCAATTGTTCTCAAATTGGGGCTTGAATTAAGTATGAGCCCAAAATGCATTCATATACACAAGATCTGCGAATGTCTCTTATTCACTTTAGAGGCATCATTATCACTTTATGTAAGAGAACATTATCAATCATCCTTCTAGAGCATAGAAAAATTCTATTGATAGTGTGACTAACTTAGTCAATGGTGTAGAATTTTTAAAACTGTTGAGGTAAGGACATGCAATTTTAGTCTGACTATGACCCTCGATACATAAATTGTCAAATTGTACAAATTAAACTCTTAAGTGACTGGACACTAAGTAGGCCAAAAAATGGGAGTTGGTCATAGAACAAAACTTCCAAAAACACTCATTCACAATGGCACAACCATGCCTACTGGATTGATTTAAGTCAAAATAAAGCAAAAAGGGCATTAAAGTAGTAAGGATATTGAGTCTAGAGTCATCATTCATTGAGCACCCTCAAAGCAAGACATCTACCGCAAAGTCTACCGATCACCAAATCTGTAGCCTTGGTATAGCAGTCATCTGAAATACTAGAGAGTTCAGTCTAAGACTAATGTCTACAGTTGAGTTTAAGATTCTCTTAATGGGGTTTCCACATCAAGTTCTTCTGGTATGGTCTATGTAGAATGATGTGCACCTTCATAGAATGTTGAAAGAACAGAGTGTAAGGTTCTAGTAGTATAAAGAGCATACTGGGGATATTCTTCCTTTTGGTTCCATATAAGAATTTTTAGATTTTTTCCCCTTAATGAGTGGCTGCTACTTCCTGTTTATCCACCAACAGAAATGTAATGGGCTTCTCAGAGACCTGGATGTTACCATGCCTGCTTTCTCACTTGAATTATCAATAATGTTCAGTTATCACTCTTTGTTTTTTTGATTTGTTTTGTTTTTTGGGCATCACTGCCCTCTGGTGGTGGGAGTAGGAGGCCCAGCCTTTCCTTATGTGGAGCTGCTGCTGGAATTGAACCTCCATCCCAGTGGGCCACAGTCCGGCGCACAACCACTATGCCACCAGGACTCAGCCCCAGTTATCACTCTTAATGGAGTGCCTATTGATTTGGGGTAACCGCAGCACAATATTGTAAAGCAGCATCTGAATGGCCTCTCCTTCCCCCACATTCCAAAACTGACCCCACGTTAAGCGAAGCTTCCTCGGTCAAAATTATTTTATAGATGTTCATATTGATGGCATGATATGATATGGTTCCAAGGCAGAGTCTCTACCTTGTTGGCATGGAGAATAGATTAGAATTGTGGGTAGTCTGAGAGCAGAAAGCTTTTCAATCTAGGGTAGCAGACTCATACAATATTTGACCTTTTATGATTGATATTAACTTAGAATAATTGTTTACAGCTCCTTCAATGTCATGACAGCATTCATGGTTTAAGTACCATTTTATGAATGCATGGTAGTTCATTCTGTGTATATACCAGGTTTCCTGTATCTGCTGGTAATTTGGGTTGTTTACATCTTTTACTTTTGTCAACTGTGCTGCTATATGCCTGTGTTAGGCCAAGCTGAGTAGAGAAACAAATCTAGTGGCACTCATGTAGAATAAGAGATTTATAGCAAGAAGGAATTATGTAAGAAGAAGGCATCCCATCCCAGTTCAACTCAAATCCATAAATCACATACTCCTAGTCCATAAGTCCCTCTTCAGACTTAGGTAGCCACGTGCCGTGATGCAGACTACATGAAGATTACAGGCAGTGGATACAAAGTCATGTGGATCTATGATCAAGGGAAGCACGAAAAGGTATTGGCAGTTTTCAGGGTCTGTGGCAGAGTTAGAGCAAGCAGTAAGTTGAAGGGGTAAAGAAAAAAAGGCAGGATCCTAGGGTGCTTTTTATAAGAAAGCCATTATCCTAAGGAGGCAACATCAGACATCTTCAAGTTGACATGAAGTCATACAACAGAGATCTTGCTGGGTCACATGGTATTTCTATTCCTAGCTGTTTCAGATAGGGGCATATTGCTTTCCATAATTGCTGTATACTTGTTCAATCCCACCAGAAGGGTATGATAGTTTCAATCTCTCCATACCCTCTCCAGCATTTATTGCTCCCTGTTCATTTTTTAAAAAAATTTTTACTATCATTGTGGGTGTAAAGTGATATCTTGGAATTGTTTTGATTTATGCCATCTGATCAAGAGTACCGCATTTTTTGGACCACAAGACACACTTCCCCCCCCCAAAAAAATGAGGTGAAAGGAGGGTACGACTTATGGTCCAAAGGTGTGGTGCCCCAGACCATTTTAGTATACTGGTACTATTTCATTCAAAATTTTTTCTTGTTTTCCTCCTGTAAAAATTGGGTGTGTTCTATGGTCAGGTGCATCTTTTGATCCAAAAAATATGGTATTTCCTCATGTGTTTCTTTGGCATTTGAGTGTCTTTTTCAGTGACTTCTCTGTTCATGCCTTTTGAAAACTTTTAATTGGGATATTTGTTTTCTACTTATACTCTTTTAGAATTTATTGATTAAACTCTTCTGTTGTGCTGTTGCTAAAGATTTTTTCCCAATTATATGAAGTTTTGTTTAATTCCCTTGATGAAATTTTTTGTGTCTTATTTTTAATGGATCTCAGTCATTCATATTGTCTTCTACTGTGTGATTTCTTTATTATACTTGGTCTACTCTTACATACAATATTCTTTGCACAACACTGCTCTTTCTATAATACTGCTTTTAAATTGGCTCCAAGATCCTCATCTATGATCCTGATGATTTGGGGTTAACATTTAGATCTTTAATATATTTTGAGTTTGTTTTTGTGCATATAATGAGGCATGGGTCTTGTTTCATTCTTCTGTAGCTGGATATCCAGTTTTTCAAGCACTAGTTGTTGAAGAGGGTGTCCTCTTTCCATTTAATATTGTTTGGTCTTTTGTGAAAACTCAATTGTCTGTAAATAGATAACTTTTATTTTCAGGTTGTCTATTCTGTTCCATTGGTCTATTTATCTCTTGAACCAGTAAAAGTCTTCTTTGACTACTAGAACTATGAAGAGGTTTTCAGATTGAGTAGTATGAGAACTCTGACTTTTTTCCTACTCTTAAGAAGTTCTTTACTTATCCTGGGTTTCTTTCCTTTTCGTGTGAAGTTCATTATGCATTTTTCTATTTCTTTGAAAAATGCAGTTGAGATTTGTATATCAATTGTATTGTATTTTTAGATTGCTTTAGGAGTGTTGACATTTTCACTAGGTTGTGTCTACCTATCCATGAGCATGGGATATTATTCTATTTGTGTAGATCTCTAAGGTTTCTTGTAGCAGTGTTCTGTATTTTTTTTATATAGGTCTTTTGTTTCTTTTGTTATTCCTAAGTATTTTATTCTTGTGTGTTATTGAAAAAATGGTACTGTTTTCTTGATGCCTTTTTGTCAATTCTGTTAATGTTGTAGTCTTCCAATTTACCAAATTCCTCAATTGCTTAAAAATGTCTATATTTCTGTGGACTCATTAGTGTTCTCTAAATATAGTATAATGTCATCTTCAATAGTGGCAGTTTCATTTTCTTTGCCCATTTGTGTTTCTTTGATTTCTTTCTGTTGTCTGATGGTTCTAGAAAAAGCTTCCAACAATATTGAATAAGAGTGATGACAGGAGACATCTTTGTCTAATTCCAGTTCTCAGAAGGAATGTTTTCCGTTTTTCCACATTGAGCATGATGTTAGCCTTTGGTTTGTCACCCATGGTTTTTATTCTGCTGAGGAGTTTCTCTTCTATTCCTATTTTGTTGTGTTTATAACAGTAATAGGTATGCTCAAATGTCTTTTCTGCATCTACTCATATGGTCATATAGTTTTTAGTTTTTATCTTTCTTAGGTGTTAGATTACATTTATTGTTTTTCTAAAGTCCAACCATCCTTGCACCCTTGGTTTGAATCACACTTGGTTGTGTACTGATATTATTTTTAAAATATATTACTGAATTCTGTTGGCCAGAACTGTGTTGAGAATTTTCGTATCTAATTATGAAGGTGTGTTTGACTGAGTTGACTAGAGAAAAAAAAACCAGAAATATTCATATGTGTGTAAGAAAGAGTTTTATATCAAAGAGCAATTGAATATTGAGATAACACCTAGCCCAGTCCAGATCAAGTCTGTAAGTTCAATATTGACCCATATGACTGATACTACTCCATAAATTCTTCTTCAGACACACGCAGCACATACAACTATGCCAAATGTGGGTGGATGACAAGCTAATGGTTGAAAAGTCTTGTGGATCCAGTAGCAGTAAAAGCAACTCCAGGAATCTAGATGCCATCAACATTTCTTCATGTGGCTTCTCAAGACACAAGAGAAGCAGAGAGTGTTTGTGGCCTGCCTTTTCTTATGGAAGAATGATCAGAGATAGACATTCCCAGAATCCTCATGTGGCCTCCTATGGCCATGCCCACAAGGAGGGATCAATCAGGCTAGACTCCATTACTTCATTCTTATTTAGCAAGCTGACATGAAGTTATGTAATTACCAGAGAAGGATATTGGTTTGTGGTTTTCTCTTTGTGGAGTCTTTTCTTGGTTTTTGTTACAAGGCATATGTTTGTTCTCATAGGTGGATTTTGGGGGTTTGTTACCAATTTCAATGCTTTGGAATACTTTGTGTAGAATTCATGCTTTGTTCCTCATTAAAGCCTTGGTAGAATTCCCCTGTGAAGATCTCTGGTTTTACGTTTTTCTTGGTTGGGAGTTTCTTAATGATCTTCTTTATTTCTTCTTTTGTTACGGGTCTGCTGAGGTTTTATATTTCTGTCTCTGTTGATTTTGGTATATAGTAAATGACTATGTATTTGTCAATTCCTTATTGGTTATCAAACTTGCTGGATTATACTTTTTAGAGAAGCATGTTATTATTTTTATTTTGTTTTGTCTGTTGTGGTGTCACTCTTGCATCTCTCATTCTGGATAGTTACATTTTCTCACTGTTTTTCCTTTGTTAAATTTGTCAGTGTTTTGTCAAGCTGCTGATCCTTTTGAAGAATCAACTTCTTGTGTTGATTTTTTCAATTGCTTTTCTGCTGTTCTGTTCATTTATTTCTGCTCTAATTTTTATGATTTCTTTTTACTGCTGTTGGAGGATTTATGCTGCTATGTTCTAACTATTGGAAGTAATGTGTTAACATGTCAACGATAAGGTTTTTCTTGTCTCTTTAATGTGTGCATTGATTGCTATAAATTGTCCTCTAGGACCAGTGGTAAGAGTGGTGATACCAGGAGGGTGGAGGGAATGTGGACTAGAAAGGAGGAACCAATTACAAGGATCGACATACAACCTCCTCCCTGGGGAACAGACAACAGAAAGTGGGTGAAGGAACACATTGGACAGTGGATGATATGAAAAAATAATGATAATTTGTAAATTATTAAGGGTTCATGGGGGAGAGGGGCTGAGGGAGGGGAAATATAGAGAGTTGATACTGGGGGTCTAAATAGGAGGAGGATGTTTCAAGAATAATGGCAATAAATGTGCAAATGTGGTCTGCATACAATTGATGTATGTATTGACCATGATAAGAGTTGTATGAGTCCCCCAAAATTATTTAATTTAAAAAAATGTCGTTTAGTAGCTTTTTGTTTTTCCCCCACATATTTTGGTGGCTTTTAGTCTTGTTTCTTTCAAGGAATCTCTTAATTTCATCTCTGATTTGGGATAAGTCCTTGTCTTTGTAATGTAAACTGCTTTTTAATTTCCATGTGTTTACCTTTATGTTACTGCTTTTTTCTATTATTGATTTCTAGTTTTATGGCCTTGTGGTCTGAGGAGATGGCTTATTTGACCTCTGTGTGTTTGAATTGGGCTCTGTTTTAGAGTATGTACCATGTGCAGTGAAGAAGAGCATGGATTTGTTTTTTTATATATATACAAGTAAAGTAGATTGTCTTGTTTAGCTCTTCCATTTCTCTACTGAGTTTCTTTCCTGGTAATCTACCTTTCTTCGACAGTGATATATCAAGGTCAATTTTAGTCAGAGACTAAAAGTTTCAAGGATTTTCTCTTGCTGGGATCCACAATTAAATTAATGAAAGCTGTAGCCAAGAGATCAAAAGATGCATTGCATCAATTTACTGCACAAGCTCTAGAATATTGAAAACTAAAGGTGTTACTTTGAATACTGGGGTGCACCTGATCCAAGCCATGGTTTCTTCGATGTTCCATATATAGAGATAGAAAGAGATATAGAGATAAAGAGATATAAAGATACATATAGAAGAAAGATATCAAATAAGGAAACCCGAATAATTGATATATTTGAATTTGGGGGCTGGATAAGAATATTGAATATCATCGGCTGCTAAAAGAACAAACATATCTGTCTTGAAAGGCGTCTGGGCAGTCTGTGACATGGAGGCAAGGATGGTAAGGCTTTGCCTCACATACTTTGGGCGTGTCATCAGGAGAGACTGATCCCGGGAGAAGGACATCATTCTTGGTATGGTAGAAAGGCTGTGAAAGGGAGGAAAGCCCTTAATGAGGAAAAGTGACCTAGTGCCTGCAAAAACGGGGCCAGGTATAGAGAAAATTGTAAAGATGGGTCAGGGCCAGGTAAGTTTCATTCTGTTGTGCAGAGGGTTCCTATGGATTAGAACTGACTAGATACTACCTAACTACAGCAACAGATTTTAGCCCCACCCTTGGTAGAACTTTTTTCCCCCCCTCAGGACTAATTATTTCTAGTATAAATAAATGGTTCCTAATTCTGGCAAAATAAAACAATGCGAATATCTATCAGATAAAAGGAAAAATTATATAAACATTCTAACATGTATTCCAAATTTTACCTTCAATGTTAACATCAGAGGTTTTATGCATCCAGGTGCATGTAAAATGAAGACCAATTGGATTAGATGATTGATAATGTCCCTTCTAAAGTCCCTGTGTGATTTGAATGATCAATGTGTTTGGCTGCTAACAAGAAGGTGGGAAATGTGAGTCCAAGGAGGGAAGTATGGGAAGAAGACCTGACACATTCTACTTTTCAAATTATGCTTACAAGATTAGTCCAGGACTTTAGGACCTGAAAAAGGCAGTCAGGGTAGCCCCACTGTGGCAGTCTCTAGCAATGTTAGACCCAGGCAAATTCCTAAGAGAGACTGGCCCTATCTATGGAATACTTCGACATGAAAATCATAATGATGCCCAAGGGCTTTCTAAGATTTGGAAACACGAAGAAGGAGAGCAAAGGAAACTGTCATGAAAGCTTGGCTGATAGCAGGTAAATACATTATGGTTACAAATGGGACTACTGAAATAGGAACAGGACCATGATTCAGACATGTACATTACATTAGACCAAAGAGCTTACAAGATTGCTCTAGGGCTTTCCAACCAAGGCAGTCAGGGTAACACCAGTATAGCAATTTCCACCAAGGATAGACTCGGGCAAGTTCCTAAGGGAGACTGGCCCTAACTGTAGAATATTTTGACATATATTGAGTTACAATGAGTCAGTTTGACTTAAAAAAAGAAGCAGGTAATGATCTTTCTAACTATAATAATTTTATTAGGGTGGTAAAGAATGATGTATTAAAAAAGAAAATCAATCTCTGGCCAGAACTATAAGTTGTATTAAAAGAGCTATCTTCTGATCTGTCCCAATGCCTCCAGTGAAAATCTTGTGACTGCACTACAGTACTTATTTTCAATTTCCTGCTCCCATCCAGGAAGTGCTGCAAGATTGGATGATCATAAAATATGTTTTCCAAATCAGGATCCTTTTTAGTATAAAGTGGAGGAAAACATATTTTAATGTGTTTTGATTTTGTTTATTATATAAACAAAATAAATATTCACCTCATTAGTTAAAGACTAGTTATTGCATTCAGTAGGCTTAAAATTGTATTCAGTTGGAGTATAATGTTATCTCATAATAACCAATTCATGACTAAAAGGCAATTATCTGCAATTGCCTACTCTTTTTTCCTAATTCCCTTCTCCAATCCTCCTCCCTGCTTCCAAAAGAAGCTTTATAAAATGCAAGAATTCAACTTTGTTCCCTTTTGCAGGCAGATTTTGAAGGTGCTTATGGTGACTGGATTACACTAAGATTTGTCACATCTTCCTAACTCTTCCTGGGCATAAAAGGAACAGTTTCATGACAAAACTCTAAGTTGATTTTCAAAAGTTAAAAAGTCCCTCACAAACTCACTAAGAAGTGATTGAAAAGCTTCAATTTGTTAACAAAAGGTTTTAAAACTATCCCAAGGTACTGTGAAATTCCCACCATTAATTAGACTGTGTAAGCGCAAGAATGTGAACAATTAGTGTGAAGAGGCAGGAAAAGCAAATAAAAATAATCTCTACTTTGGAGGTTAAGACTTACAGTGTATAAAAAAAGGCAGATAATGATTTAATTTATTTTTAATTTTTAACCTGGAATTGCAAAATAATGCTCATAACCTAACTTCCACCACTTGTCAGTCAATTTGTCCTGCTGTGGTTGCCAAAAGCAGAAACCACCAGAATCATGCTTACTTGTGTTTTATTGACTATTCCAGTACATTTGACCATGGGTAACCTTGAGAAGAAAGGGAACTCCAGAACACTTTATTGTGCTCATATGGAACTTGTACATGGATCAAGAGGTAATTGCACAAATGATATAAGGAAATACTGCTTATTTAAAATTAGTAGAGTTGTGCAACAGGGGATGTATTCTTTCACCATACTCGTTCAATCTATATGCTGAGTAAATAATCTGACAGGTGAGCTCATATGAAAAAGAATGGCTTGAGGAAGATAAAGATTTGAGAAAGGCTTATTAATTATCTGTGCTATGCAAATAAAAGAGAGGAGGACTTGAAGCACTAGCTACTGAAGATCAAGGGTTTTACCCTTCAGCATGGATTACAATTCAATGTCAAGAAGGCAAAAAGCTTCACAACGGTGCCAATAGATAACATCAGGATAAATGGAGAAAAAGATGACGTCAAGAATTGTGTCTTGCTGGGATACATAGTCAGTGCTCGTGAAAGCAGATGTCAGAAGGCCAAAAGGTGCATTGCATTGCATAAATCTTCTGCACAAGATCTCATTAGATTATTGAAAATCGAGGCTGTTGCTCTGAGAACTAAGGTGTGGTTGATGCAAGCCACAGTATTATTAATTGCCTCATATGCATGTGCAAGTTGGACTTCATATAAAGGAAAAGAAAGAAAAATTGATACATTTGAATTGTGGGGCTATAAAAGAATATTGATAGTACCAAAGACTGCTCAAAGGACAAACCGATATATCTTTGAAGAAATACTCTCAAAGTGCTGCTTAGAAGCAAATACGGTATGACTTCATCTTGCGTACTTTGGATAAGTTGTTAGTAGAGACCGGTTCTTGGAGAAGGACATCATATCAGGGCCGCGTGAGGGCAGCAAAGGAAAGGAAGCCCTCAGAAAGAGAGACTGCCACTGAGGCTGCAGTAATGGGCACAAGCATGACAATCGCTACGGTGAAAGGCTAGGCAGTGCTTCATTCGGTTGTACCTAAGGGTGCTCTAGGTCTGAACCAATTCGATGGCATCGAGCAGCAAGGACACAGCTGCAACTTCTCTCTTCATCTGTAGGTCTCTCTGAGCCAAGGTTGCACATTAGTGGATAATCCTTACCTTCTACGCCAGGTGAAAACTAAACCTTTAAAAAGCGTTTTCTTTCCTCTTTTTTCCTCCACTTAAATTTCTAGGCCAGTGCATGCTTATGTTATACTTTTCCACAAAAAAAACAAAACTGGTCTTTCAATGATGCATTTATCCTACATTCCAAACACTTTATTTCACTATTTCCTGACTGCGTTTCCACATGTTTATTTACATTGCTTCTCCTATTGAAAATATCTGCCTTTTTTTAGCTTTATTTATGCAACTGTGTGGAACTGCTTTTAGTTATGTACAAAATAATTCCTGAATATTGCATTAAACCGTATGAAATCACCATATTTTTAACTAAAGGCAGCAAACAAATATTGGCAACTTAATGGGGTCAGCGTATAAATTACACTTCATAAGCAACATCTACAAATATTTTTCATTTGACCTTCTCAAGAATATTAGGAAATTAGGGTTAGGGTTAAGGTGAGGATAAAAAGAATATTAAGAAATTAGTGAAACTGCAGCTTAACAATATTAAGTGACCAATTTCTTTTAATTTGTGTACAAAAGAGTAGAGCCAGAATTTGGTACCAGCTGAAAGACATGTTCTAATTCCAACTCTCCAATTCAAAACCTATGCACAGTGGAGGATTTCCCAATTTTTCTAACTTATATAATTTATTCTTTATATTTTAGAGTTGGATTAATATTTAAAGGGGGATAACAAACTAAGTACTGTATAAACTCGAGTAGAAGTTGTCCTGCATATCAGCTGAAGCACCTAATTTTACCACAAAATCTGCATAAAATATGTGCTGAAAAACTTCGTTTACACATGAGTATGTATGGTATTCATAAGTAATGCCTGCTCGTGCCTTTAAAAATTGAGTGCATTTCTATTTTCACACTTTAATTTAGCATAAATAATTTCTTTGGGTAGAATATAGTAAATTATATGCAGTATGTTAGGCATCTATTAATATTTGGACAGCATATTTTAATCATGGAAGAAAATAAAAGGAAATTAGCAGGAAATTGTTTCCATATATTCTTTCTATGATACACAGTTTGCATCTAGAATAAGAAATGCAAGTTAAACAAATCCTACACCTTTTTTTACTGTAGAAATAGTGGTTCATAGCATGAATAGCAGCTTACATTGAAAAATAAGCATTATGCATATACTTTTCACTTCTGAAAATTATAGAGCACTTTTACTGAAAAGGAAGTTTCTTTCATTTATTTTAAATGGTCTTTTGTATATTTATTCAAATGTTCATTGCTGCTTCTAAAGAAACTAAAATAAAGTTTGCACAGACATCTGAGATGAATTTTTATAATTTTAAAGCAGCTTTATCTTAACCAAGCTACAATTTTAAGTATGTAATTTGATAATTTAGGTAAACTACCCACTACAAAAATCCTTTTAAAAAGTTTACTGTTGATTGGATCCCAAGTTAAGGACCCCATATATATCTGAGTAGGAATGTGCTGTCCAGCGTTTTCATGGCTGATTTTTTTTTGGGTGGGGGGGCGCGCATCACTGACTCTGGTGGTCGTGGGCGCTACCCAGTGCTGCTCCTGAGAGCTGCAGCTGGATTTGAACTGCCAAGCCCACGGCCCGCAATCCTACACTCAACCACTTAACACCACGGGGGCTCAGCCCATGGCTGATTTTTTTTTAAGTATATTACCAGGCTTTCTTCTGGTGTGCCTGTGTGTAGACTTGAACATCTAACACTTTGTTTAGCAGCAAAAACATTAATTGATCATACTATCCATGGACTCAGCTAAAATTATTGTGCAGAACTTGTCACCACTAAAACTTCTTTACACTCTTTCAACCAATTCTTGGGTGAACTACGCATTTTGTTAAACTTTGTGTCAACTTTACTCTCATTATTTTATTGTTCTTGATTTTTAAATTTCCTTTTTATATAAATCACTTTATGCAGAGGCTCATACTATGATTATTACAATCCATACATCCATGTACCATGTCAAGCACATTTTTACATTTGCTGCCATCATCATTCTCATAATATTTCTATTTAAACTCTTAGTATTAGCTTCTCATTTTTCTCCTCTCTCCTTCAAGAACCCTTGATAACTTATAAATTATTTCTTTTTCATAAGGTACACTGTCCTGGGTCTCCCTTTATCCATTTTTCTGCTGTCTGTCTCGATCATTGTGATCAGTTCCTCCATTACTCCCTGTCCACCTTTCCTTTACCCTCCTGGTATCATTATTCTCATTATAAGTCTTGAGGGGTTTATCTGTCCTTGATTCCCTGTGTTTTCAGCTTTTTATTTCTGATAGTCTATGTCCTTCCTGTGCCAAAATTCTTAGGTTTGTCCCATTTCCCTCATTGATGGTCTTAGTAATTTGAGGTTTTCCTTAAGGTCTGTGATCCACAATATTCTTATGCATGGAGGAAGATAAAGGTCTTCTTTCATTTTTCTGCAGGTAGATATCTATTTTTTTCAGCACCACCTATTGAAGAAGGTAACTGCTTCCCATTTGGTATTTTTGGGGTCCTTATCAAAAATTAGTTGTCTGTGTGCTGATGATTTTATTTCTGGGTTTTCAAATCTTTTGGGCTGATTATCTGTCATTGTATCAATATCATGTGATTTTGACCACTATGGCAGTATAGTATATGCAGAATCAGGTCAAGCAAGCCCTCCCACTCTGTTCTTCTTCTTGAGGAGTTCTCTGATTTTTTATGGGCTTCTTGCCTTTTGATATAAAGTTGGTAATCAGTTTTTCATTCTTTGATGAAAGATGATGGTATTTTTATCTAGATTGCATTAAACTTATATAGTGCCTTGTGCAGAACTGACATCCTTACTATATTGAGTCATTCTTCCATTTGTTGAGATCACTTTTGGGTTCCTGTAATAGTGTTCTGTAGTTTTCCTCATATAGATCTTTTGTTCTTTTAGTCTGGTATATCCATAGATATTTCAACTTTTGCTTGGAATTTTTTTTATATTTGGGTCAAGAATTCTATAAATTTCTATCCAGTCAAATTATATAATTGTAGTGTTCAAGTCTATAGGCTCCTTGTTTAGTTTATTTCCCTGTGACCTATCTTTCTCAGAGGGCAGTGTATTGAAGTCACCTACTGTAAATGTTGTGCCTGTGATTTCTTTTTTTTCATTTTTTGGAGCATTTGATGAATGTATTAGGTCTTCCATTCAGGGAATATATGTTTACAATGCTTACTGATTCCTTGTCTATAGTTCCTTGAGCATTATATAGTGTCCCTCCTTTACTTTCTTATGGTTTGCACTTTGAGATCAATTTTATCTGAGATTAGAATTGCAACCCCTGCTTTTTTGAATTGCTGTTTGCTTGGTATGTTTAAGAAAAGCCTTTGATTCTCAGCCTTTGATTCTTGACCTGTGTTTCCTGTAGGCAGACGATTGGTGGATTGTGTTTTCTAAGCCAGCCTGTGTTTTCTAAGACTAGCCTTAGTCTTTTAATGCCTAAGTTCAACTCCTTAATAATCATGGTTATTACATCCATTGTTGGATTCTGGGATGTCATCTTATACTTTTTGTGTTGAGTGCTTTAATACCTCCCTTTCTTATCAGTATGTTTTGTGTGTGTGTGCATGTGCGTGTGTGTGTGTGTGTGTGTGATTTATTCTTGACTTCCATCCACCCTAAAAAAACAATGCTTTCTTGGGGGCTGTTTTGTCTTTGTTGACCTCTGGTTGGGATTGTTCTAGGTGGCAGTCTCTTATGTGAGCTCAGTGAGTGCTGCTCTTCTGTCCATATTAGTTCACCAAGGATCTTTTGTAGGGCTGGGTTTCTTTGAGTGTATAATTTGAGATTTTCTTTGTCTGAGAAGACTTACTTCTCCATCTGGCTTGATAGATAATTTGGATGGATAGAATGTTCTTGGGTTTGTCTTATGTTCCTTAAATATTTGGACTGTGTTACTCCACTCTCTCTTCTTCATAATGTCAACTGACAGGTCTGAGCATATTTTTATTTGGGAACCTTTCTATGTGACTGCTTGGTTTTTCATAGCTCCTCTCATGATTTTCCTCTTTCCCCCAAAGTTGGGTAGTTTAACTATTATGTGTCTTGGTGACTTCTTCTTGGGATTCAGTCTAGATGGTGTTTTTTCAACTTCCTGAATAGTTGCCTAGTTTCCACTAAGGAAGCTGGGGAAGTTTTCCTCTACAATTTTCTCACTATTTTTGCAGCTGACTTCTTTGCTGTGTGTCCCACTGGTAACGCAATTATTCTCATGTTGCTCCTCTTCATAGTATCAGATATATCTCTTAAGTTTTCTTTAGCTTCTCTGATGATATTGGACTTTTGCACACATTTGTTAAAGTCTGTTCAGCTGTCCTCTAGGTCACTGATGGTTTCCCTCCCTCCTCTAGTCAGTTGGTAAAGTCTGTGAGTGTGTTACTAGTTTTTGTTATTATCTTGTCCTTAAGCTCTTATATTTCCCTTTGATATATGGTCTTTACCTCCTCTTTGACTTCATTTTTTTCTATATTCTTGCCCTCATACTCAACATTTCTTTCTGTGGCAGATCAATGTCTGCTTCTTCTATGCATGCTGTCAGGTTCTGGCCATCTTCCCACCTTGCCTTTTGCTTCTCCTGGTTCTTCATGGAGGTCTTTGGGGCTGATTGCTCTTTGCTTTGCATTGTTTTAGAGGCGCCCAGCACCACTTTCCACAGAGTCACAGAGCACTGGGCTCCTTCTATGAGGCTCACAGGAATGCGTCTTCAAACTGCCTGCATCTAATTGAACTATGGGATGGTCCTACTGCTCTATACTGTTATTTCACCCTTTCCCTAGTCAACCAGTATTCTCTTATTTGGAGGGCAAGTCAGATGGGGCTCTTAGGGCACACTGGTTGGGTGGTTGCACCTGGGAGGATGGTCCTGGACGGGGTGATCACACAGGAAGCCATAATGTTGTGACCCACAGCAGCTTGGGGTGCCACAGATGGTGTTGAGGGGCGCCTGATACAACCGGAATGCCACAGAGACAGGTTTGTGGGTCCGCTTTGGTGAAAAGCAAGGCCAATGGTGGGCAGAGCACTGCTCTGATCAGTGAGGTCACTGCAGAGGATGGACAGATGTTTCGACAGCATCATGGAGCACTGTCGAGTGTTGGCTGAACCATCTTAGGCTGTGTGAGGCACTAGGGCAGGGGGGAGTAAGTTCCCTCTGTCCTGGGGCACCACACAGGATGAGTAGTAGCACCCCCCCACACACACAGCCATGCAGGTGGGTCTTCCCCTGGAAGAAGATGGCAGGATTTCCCCAGCCTTGTGTTAAACACTGTAGAGAGTGGGTGGGTAGGTGGGATTTACCCCAGAGGAATGTGGGCAGGATTCCTGTGGGGCTTGAGGAAGGTGACTGGGCTTTTGCTAGTCTCAGGTTATGCTGCAAGGGGTGTTGCTTCTTCAGCTGGGTGGAGGGGAGGCGTCAATGCCCTCTCCTATGGGGAGTGGCCTGGAGATCAGCCATGGCCTGTGCAATAAAAGAGAAGAGAAAAAGAATAAAAGACCTGAACCTGCTAAGACTGTGTGTGGGGTGGGGGTGGGGGGAGAGAAGAGAGAGAAAAGTAACAAGCTAGCTGAATCACAATCCCTGACCTTGGGGCGGGAGGGGTCTAAACCTTCCCCCAAGGTGGCTGAGACTATAGTGGGAAAGAGAGAAGAGAAATAAAGCACCAATATAGCTAAGGCTTGAGCCCTGAGCAGTGACCATGGGGCTGGAGGGGCGTTAAACCTGCCCAGAGACAGCAGCAAGGTGTGGCTGTGTTGAGATAAAGCCCTTGGGCTGGCTCCAGAGAATCCAGGCTCTGGTTGAGCTAGTCATAGGGACAATATTAGACACTAGTTGGTCTCCATTGTGGTAAGCCAAAAGGCCCCCCACTCCTCAAAACCTAGTGGATCTGTGCCTGCTTATCTTTATGATGCTCCTCCTGCTGTATGAAATTCCCCTCTTAATGACTTTCTTATGCTGATTTCTGCAGATGCCCTTTGGCATGTGTTGTTCAGTCACCATCTTGCCACAAGTTTCCCTAAATTTCTCTTTTAAAGGGGAGTTCTGGGTTCTGCTTATTTTTTGGTCTAATTTCCTTATCTTTTTCTAGTATAACAGACATTTATATAGTTCTTGCTCAATTCTTTTCAGACGGCTTTCCTTTTTCTTTCAACTTTCAGTAATCAATGCTGAGTCATCTGTATATTGCATGTTATTAGTTTTCCTACAATTCGAATGCCATGTTGCATGGCTTCTCATGTCGTTTGTTTAGCTCAGAATAAAGCTTCAAAAAGTATGGTGAAAGACTACAATTATGACTCCCCCCTTTGCCAATCTTAAACCATGAAGTATCCACTTGTTATATTTGGTCTGTGTACATTTTCTTCGTGAGCATAATAAAATGCTATGGAATTCCCATTCTTCACAATTTTGTACATAATTTGTTGTAATCCACATAGGTGAATATACTTTCATAGTCAATATGACACAAGTGAATATCTTTCTTGTATCCTCTGCTTTCAGTCATTAGCCACCTGATATCAACAATGATATCCCTGGCTTAACATCTTCTAACTTGAATTACTAGTGCTTCTTTTTGTGTTAGGTCAGTGTGACTAGAGAAACAAATTCAGAGACCTTCATAAATGTGTAAAAAATAACTTTATATCAAGGGATATTTATCAGGGAAACATTCTGTATTCCCAGGCTTCCTTTTGAGATTGTGTTCAACTCATTTGCTCTATAATTTTTTCTGATTTATCTAGCTAATCTATATATAAGAGTAGCTTTACTTTCTTTAGTGACCTTTTACTTTTCTTTATTTTTTCAATGTCCTTTTACTTTCCTCATTTTTTATATTCCCCATGTCATCCTATAACTCATCTTCAATGATTAATGCTTGATGCATCAAATCTGTAATTTTTTTAAAAATTAAAACTTTATTTTCAGATGATGTAACCCTATATACAGAAAAATCCAAATAGTCACTATTTTAAGCTGAAACTAATTGAAAATTTTGACAATGTAGCAGGTTGTATCAACATGCAGAATTAATTGGATTCTTGTGTATTAAAGAAGAGAAATTGCTAGAGAAATTAAACTGGAAAGAGATCAAATGACCATCTCATTTTCATTACTGCCCTAATGATAAAATACTTAAGAGTAAATGTTCTTAAGATAGTCTCTAAATTCATGCTCATTGTACTCAAAGTTATATTGTGGCTATTGTAGCCTTGTCTTAGTTTTCTTTAGTTTCAATCTGAACTTACAACACACAAATGATAGTCTGTTCCACAGCGTGTCCTATTTTGGATCATGATATTGAGTATTTTCATCTTCTGTTTGACATATGTAGTATGTTTAATTCCTTTTTATTGCATATGATGAGGTCCATGTTCATGTTTGTCACATTTGTTGTTGAAAAGGGCTTTTGCAATGAAGCTCTCAATGATCTTACAAAACTCTATCGTGAGACCTGTAACTTCATTTCTATCTCCAAGGCCATGGTTTTCAACTACTAATTTTTCCTTTGATTCTAACTTTTGCCTTCTAATAAACAGCAATTATCAATGCATCCAGATTGCATGTTTGATCAACTTAAACTAAAAGGTTAGTAAGATTCTTTAATTTCTTCACCATTACTTTTAGAGCTTTGATGGTAAAATTGAATAATAGTTGTATAATTGGATTTTATTATTGTCATGTTATATATTATTCCATTACATACAGCGATGTACTTTAAAATCGATCTTGAAATGTTCTTTTGGATGATATTCACAGTCATTCTTGGCATAGTAAATCAAATGAATGTTCATTTAAAATGGCCAATACCAGTAATATACTGGTACTATTGTCTAGGACCTTGGTCCTTGTGTATTCCATTTCATTTTTGATCCATTCAAAATTTCCCAGATTTATACTTTACATACTACATTCTGACTATCAATAGAAGTCTGAATCTGTCATATCCCATCAGCAGATGAATATCCTATACACTTTGCTCCATTCACATTATTAATGAAAACTCTATTTTGAGGAAATTCCTTTTCCTCAGTGCTATGTTGAATGCCTTCCAACCTGAGGAGTTCATCTTTTGGAACTATATCTAGCAAAGTTCAGTTACTATTCATAATATTTTCAGTGGATAATCCTTCTTCCTGTTATGTGTTAGTCTGTAAATTGTATTGAAATCTGTTCACCCAGCTGATCCTGCAGGTATTTGAAATACAAGTGTCTTAACTTGAAGTATCACAGAAACCTGCAAGCGACCACAGCATGACACACTGACAAATGAGTGCTGTTACTCATTGTTGGATTTCTTTTTGTTGTTGGATAGTTTTTTAAAGACCACTAGATTTTTCAACTATTTATTTCATAATGTAAGAATCTATTTGAGACTTACCTTGAAATTCCCTTACATTTCAGGAAAAGTTTAAATATGAAGGTAATAAACTATACTACTGAAGGATTTCATATTTCTTGGATCCACAATAAATCTTCATAGATATAGTCAAGAGATTAAACAACATAAATAAATCTGTTGCCTAAGACCTCTTTAAAGTGTTTGGAAAAAAAACAAGGATGCTAGTTTGATGGCTAAAATGCATCTGACCTAAGTCATTCAATTGCCTCATGTGCTTGTAAAAGTTGAACATTGATAAGGAAGATCAAAGATCTTTTTGAATGCATTTGAATTATGATTCTGACAAAGAATATTGAAAGTGCCATGGATTGCTGAAAGAGCAAATGACCTGTCTTGGAAGAAGTACGATGTGAATGCTACTTGGTTTCAAGAATGGTGAGACTTTGTCTCACTTACTTTGGGCATGTTATCAAGAGAAACAGTCCTTGTAGAAGGATAACATGTTTGGTAAAGTGAAGGAAGACGCTCACTAAAACAAATTGGCCCAATGGGTACAACAATGGGGTCAAACATAGCCGCAATGATGAAGATGGCACAAGACAGGACAGTGTTTCACTCTGCTTTATCTATGTGTGGCTTGGTATGGGTTGAACCAGCTGAATGACACCTACAACAACTGAAGTGGCACTCTTCACAGGACCCTTATATTGTTGTGTGGAAGACCTTCCAATCGGTCTGGCTAGAGTGGGTAATTCTGTTTCTTCTGCTGGTTTTATTATGGCTTATCTGCTGGACATTTCCCTGTAACAGATCTCAGGAATTTTTTTCCCCCTTCTAAAGCTATAATATGGAACACCACCATCAAAAGATTGTAAATCTTTCTGCCTTAAGCTATTATCCCTATCATTTCTGAGGCTTTCTCCGAGTGAGAGGTTGTTTCTCTCATGCACGCACAAATTGGTACAAAGTTGACTTTCTCTCAGCATCTTCTAGCTCTCAGTCTGTGTTAGTCTCTGTACTCAAATACACTGTTCAAAGCCATCTTGCACTTCTACTTTCCTACTAATTGTACTGCTTTCTGTCCTCAATTAATTAGAAGTTTGGTTTTCCATTCATGAGCTTCTATCTGAAATGTAGTCTAGATATAATTTGGCCAAAAGTATAAGGTTTACTTTTCTGTTTTCATTCTTCTTGTAATCACATTTCTTCATTATTGCACATACTTTGTCCCATTTTCTACTTTTTTATGTAATTGGGATAAATTCACTCTCTTCTATTCTATTTTTATTCAAATAAAAATTTTATATTGACATCCTATGATTTTTAGATTGCTTTAAATTTGTATTTTCAAATCTTTTATACTAACATACATATTTTGCTTCAATTTTTCTTTATTTTATAAGAGCATGCTATATTTCCCTCCATTTGAACTCAGGTCTATTTCCTCTATGTCATTTTTGTGTTAATTATTTAATTCACTCATTTACTCTAGTACCACTGACAATGTACATACTAGCATTTTTTAAAGTAATATAAACATAAAATGCATTTAAGTGGAGCAGTGCAATATGACGCAGTATCAAAAGAGAACTACTGATCATTACTTTTACTTAAAGGGCAATTATTTGTAAAGAGCACATATATTTTACTACATTTTAGTATGCTTAAAATTTCTACTGTGTGCCTGAAGTAAAGGTAATTTGTTATCTAGACTATATTTTTACCTGAAAAACTAGCTCTCCTGATACTTTGAAAATATAAAGAAACTAAGAATGCTTGTTGGACCATACATTTATTTATTTCTCATTTTCATTTCATTTTTGAGATCAACTATACTCATCTCTGTGTTGTTGCTGCTGCTAGGCACCATCAAGGCAGTTCAAATTCATAGTAACCCTGTGTACAACACAGTGACCAGATGCACAGCAGAAGGAGGCACTGCCAGGCCCTGTGCAGTCTATATAATTGTTCTTATGGTTCAGTTCATTGTTGCAGTGACTGTGTCATTCCATCTTCTCAAGGTTCTTCACTTCTCTAATTTACCAAGCATGGTATCCTTCTTCACAATATGCAGCCGAGAAAATGTCGATCTTTCTGCCCAAACAATATTGAAATGCGTATTGAAAGAACACTCAGTTCTATTCAGATCAGTTAGAAGAATGGAAAGATACAATGAAAGAAACGATAAAATAATACAATTTAGGAGATAAAACTGCAAATTGTGGTAGTTATATAATCTGGAGTCAATTTGAGTATTCAGAGTAAAGGGGTTGAGGGGCTGTCAATCAGGTCATAGCCAAAAAGCCCTCTGTATCTGCATGGCTTTCTCCTGAGGATTCTGGGAACTCCTGCTTTCCTCCTCTGAAGGGGAGACTTCTCTCTCTCTCTCTCTCTCTCTCTCTCTCTCTCTCTCTCCTCACTCCCTGTAAGACATCCCTGTCAAGAAGACATTCCACATCATTGCATGGCTGCATAAGTCTAAAGAGAAATTAATGGACTGGTATTAGCATATGGGACTTACAGACTTGTTCTGGAATGAACTGAGATGTTTTCTTAGTGTATAATTGCTATTTGATATAAAGTTTTATCTTACACACATAGACCCTCATTGTTTATGAATTATACTCAGCAACACTGACTTTGTGGTTACCAGCCCAATGTCTTACTCGCTTCACCACCAGGGCTCCTAAATTCTGGACTGTGATAATATCAATTTTGAAATCTAAATGTGTTCTAATTTAAGGTTGAGGCAAGGAATGTTTATTAACCTTGTTTTTAGAACTTAAAAGATCTGAATAACTTACAAGAGCAGTGAAATATATTTTAGTAGCTATCATTTCATATTTGTCTGAGATAAACTTTGCAATGTGTAGGTAAATAAAAAAATAATGCTAAAAAATCATATATATGTTCTAGTTGACAAAAAAATGTGGAAAAATTCAAAGGATAATAGCAGATGTTTCTTTTCCATAAGAACAAAATGAGAACAATCCTTCTTCTCTAACACATAATTTTCTTTATAATGAAACTACCTACTACTACTTAAATGCCTCAATGTTAATCCCTTGCATATAATAACTGTTCTTTTTTGATAATGATATCAAAATAATAAATGTTTCTTTTATTATGAAAAGAAAATATATAAATAAATTTCATTGCCAATCTCTGAGGTTGCTAATATCTTATGTTTTACTTAATCTCTGCTTCTATGGCTCATAATTTTTACAGAATTTTCAAGAATAATTATGGTTATGTGTTTTTTTCTTCCTCATTCATTATTCTTTGTTGACCTGTTTGTAAGGTATAAGATATATGAAATTTTATAATTCCATGTTGAAGAATGATTCTCTTATTTATAGCAGGAATCAGGCAACAAAATATGTTGTCTTACAAATAAATATGCATGACAAATTTGTTAAATAATTAATAACATGGTCTTTGAGTGAAAGATTCATTATTGCTTTGGGTAATTTTTTAACCATCAGAAAGCATTCACCTCCTCTGACAAGACAAAGCAGAATGGTATGAAATAAACTTAAAGTAAATGAACTTTTTCAAAACATTAATATTTCTGACAAAGGGAATGGATAAAATATAGAGATAGTTATGGGACTAAAATTAAATAATGAAATCTCTCTAAATAAAAATATCTTATTGTGATTTGGATGAAAGTTTACAGAGCAAATTGATTTTCATTCAACAAATTTCTCACATTTTGTTCCATGACATTTTAATTTGTTTTCTTTTTGCCCATCCTACTTTTGACATTTGTTTGTGAGCAAACACTACCACTTTGTATTTTCTTCTATTTTAAAAATCATTTTATTGGGGGCTCTTATAGATATTATAATAGTACATAACTTAATTAGATCAAGCATAGCTGTATATTTGCTACCATCATCAGTTTGAAACCTTTTTGTTGTTGTTGTTCTTGAACTCTTTGATATCAGCTCCTTTGTATTCCCTCCCATGTCCACCCTACCCACTAGGAACCCTTATTTTTATATGATGTAATATTATTATTGCTGTTTTGTTGCTGTGTCTTACATCATCCAATGTATCCATTTCCCTACAATATTGTTGTTTATTCTCCTTGAGTTATGCAATCATCATTGCTGTCAGCTCACCCTTACTCTCCTTTGTCCCCACCCTCACCTTTCCCCACACTCTCAGGGAATTGTTACTCCTGTTACTGTTTCTTAAAGGTAATACATCTTATTTTTCATGCAGTGACCACTCGTAATTATATAAATAAACATAGCTATGTCTTACAAGATTAATGAGGTAAACTAAAAATCACAATTGTAGGGGGAGGCAATATTACAGAACTGGAGGATAGTCATGTGTTTCATCAGTGCTATACCATACCCTAGATTGATGCCGCCTTCCATGTGGCCCTTTTGTGAGAGATTCTTTGATTATCTTTCAGGTGTTTTTGGTCTCCATGGTATCCACGATCCTCTACATTCATTTGAAATTGCTTCCTTTTGAACTTCTGATACCTACTCCCCACAACACCAGAAGAGGCCCATGTGATTCTTCCATGTGAGCTTTGTTTCCCTGCTGGATGGCCACTTGTTTACTTACAAGCTTTTAAGACCTCAGATGCTATATCTTTTGATAGTCTGACACCATCATCTGTCTTCACCACATTTACTTATGCACCCATTATGGCTTCAGTGATCATGTTGAGAAGGTATGATATATTGCCACATTATTAGAACAAACCATTCTTGTACTAAGGTAAGATTTTAACTAGAGGCCCAAAGTCCATCTGCTTCCTTGCTGTATTTACATGCATACATATACATACAAATACACCTATCTTTATATAGTTATATACTTACATATGGACATCTATATTTATACATATATAATTTTTATATTCCTCTTTCCTTTTTTTTCTTTTTTCTTTCTTCCTGCCACACTCTCATGTTTACTCATTATTCTCCTCTCAGTAACTCTTCTTAGATACATTGCAATTGACCAATGGACAGTGAGGTGGGTGCCGCATTCCTGGTCATGTTTGATTGTTTATTCACTTTATAGACCCATGTATCATTTAGTTGAGCGGTGTCCTCTGGGAATTGGTTGAATATCAGTGTCTGTCAGACCAATAAGTCTGGTTGTTTATGTAATTTTTAATTTTACTCTATAACTTTCTTCCATTTTACCCAGGATGTTCTATTGTGATCCCAATCAGAATGGCGTGTCGTGTAGCTAAGCATCAGCTAATTCTCCAACTTGTGGAAACTTTGGTTCCCATGGTTCACTACCTTTGTTCTATTGTCTTGAGTCTTTGATTGTCTTCATTCTTACTTGGTTCTAACTCTAAGAAACAGTTCCCCTGTCTCCTATAGAGTCTTATAAGTTATAATCAATTTGATGGCAGTAAAACACTTTCTTATTTGCTTCAGATGGGGAGAGATCAATAGTTGCCTCTTAGAAAGTCACTTGTAAACATTTAAGACTACAGTCACAACTCACCAGAAGAGTATGTAAGATATTGTGTTTGTAGACTATGTTCTCTCCCTTAGCTGCATGTACTCTGAGAAAGTGGTCTGAGTCCCCAAAACTCTATACCTCATTCTATCAAGGTGTTTATTTTTGGCTGAGAAGTTTTTATAAATTTTATACATGAATTTATTTGCAGTGCATACCAATTTTTATGTAGGAATACCCTATTCCAAATTTCAGGATATCCTCCTATATGCCAAGTCACACCTAAAAATCCACTTTAAATAATTCCTTATTTCGTTGTACTTTTCAAGTAACAGAGTTACTATTTAGAAAATGTTTCACCTTATCAAACTATGGATTTAACCTTTGTGATTGTAAACATTTTAAATATTATTATCTATTCTAGTCATGAATTCGTTAATCACCTATTTGTACTTACAATGTGCTAGGCGCTTGCAATATTTGTGCAATGTTGCACAAGCTGTCAACTTTGTACTTCTCTTTGGGTTCATAGCTTTTTGTCCTGTTCATTTTAATAAATCATAAAATGCCTAGAATGAAGTTCTTCATTTATCTGCCTATAAGTCTATCACTTTTATCTTTATTATTTTCCTTTTTTCAGCAGAGATTTTATCTTATCTTCAGAGATGGTTTCAGGAAGGCGAGCATCACATAATGCCAGGCTATTAGAATAAAGTGTTTTTGCATTGAGGGAGGACTTGAGTAGAAGCCCATGTCTGTCTTCTACCTTAATGCTTAACATATAAATATACATGCATAGGCCTGTATTCCTATTATTATATATTATATATTTACATATCTGCATGCATATGTTATACCTCTATAAATATCTTTTGTCTCCTAGTTTTTTCCTCTATTTCCTTCGACTTTTCTCCGTCCCACTGTCATGTTGATTCGGCTAGCTGTACTTCTCTTCTGCTGCATTGTCCTTGATAGATCACCACCAGGGATTCTGTAACTTTAGATTTCTTCTGGTTCCTTTGCCCCTGAGTTTGTTGGCTTCCTTTACCTTTCCCCCACCTCCTCCTCGTCTCTGTGACCCTGATCTGTTGGTCCTGTAGTTTTATCCTCAGGATTGTAGATAAACCTTAAAAACAGATGGAGAAAAAAATAGCCTATTAGCAGTACCAGGTTAGTCTGCTGACCCTTATGAATGTTTTCCAATTGGGTTTGATGAGGTGCCAAGCCCTACCCCAAAGTCCAAAACCTATTTTCAGAGTTCCTCGGGGGCTTTGTTTCCTTGCTCCCCTTGCTGCTCTGTTGCACTGCCTGCATGTTACACCATGGTGTCAGGGGGTCAGACAGGCACAAATTCAGTTGCTGCCCCACCTCCCACCCCAGCCTTCACCTTAGCATTGGGGGTCAGGAAGGGAATGTTGTGTCTCAAGGTGATGCTGAAGCTATGGTCCTCTCTGTGCATTTTGCTGTTCTGAGCAGGAATGTTGTCCTCTGGGCTTGGTGATCCAGGATACTGTTCTCTTTCTCTCTCTCCCCACCCCCACTTCCTTCTCTCCCTCCCTCTTAGTTTTCTCTCCTGTGGTCGGTCAGGCTCTCCACTCTCCCGAGGCTGTATCTTCAGTGATGTCCCCAGTAGTTCATTCTTCTGAGGAAGGGGATCAATGTTATAGGGGGCCACCCTGCAGACCTCTCTATTAGGGCACTGCTTCATGCTGGTATGTTGGTATGTTGCCTTCAAAGCTTGGTTGAGGTGCTTCAAAGCACACAAAGTTGAGGTCTACTCACTCCCTCCTTTTTATGTAGAGACATAAAAATTACTCTTCACATAGTGGATTAGTGCCCAGTCCCTCCGCCCACCACTGCCTTCATCTTTCCCTTTTTCTCTCTCAATTCCACACCCTGCCTTTTACCCTTCTTAATGTTGGTGTGCTATATGTATCATAGGGTTTGATCTGTCCCCTCCCTATGCGCTTATCCCTCAGCTCTTCAATTGTGTGTTAAATAGATTTTCTTCTGTTCTCACTGTGTTGATTGGACCTACCTCAGTGGATTCATCTTATACTTCTCCTTTTGTGCTTGGCTAACTTTGCTTAGCATAGTTTCCGCCAGCTCTTTTCAGGAGAAAATGCTCTTCATATGCTCATCACTGTTTTTAAGGGAAGCATAGTACTCCATTGGGTGTATGTGCCAGAGTTTTCTTTCCTCCTTTTTTCACTATCAGTAGATAATTTTATTTCAAATATTATAACAAAAATTGACACTTATTTCTGGGTGGTGGATACATGTATGCTTATGCTTTCCTGGTCCTACACATGTTCAACACATCATCACACATGTATGGTGTGCCTCACTTTCTGCAAGGAACCTTTAGGAGATGGACCACAAGGTGTCACAGCACACTCCTTGGAACAGCGGTGTGTACAGCAGAGCCCAGGTCAGACATGGGAAGTCACCTGAGTAGCATTTCACAGAAGCACACAGCTAAGGATCCTTAGTGTGTAAGTTCCACATTTGAAAAGTGATTCTCTTATTCTTTTTGTTTTATTTCAAAGTACATCCTTATGGAACATCACACTGCAAGCTTGTATCACTGTCTTCATGTAAGCAAAAAGTTTTTCTCAGACTATTTACTGGCAGACTTGCCTTCACAAACTTAAGCACAATGATTTCCAAGAACAAGGGGTTGGAAAGTTAACAGATGCAGAAACCTGTTAAAGTGCTCAAAAACCCTTTCCATCTACTGTGAATTGAATACTAGCTGATTATCATTGCCTTTTATATCACCAACTATGTATAGCAAAAGCAAAAATTTCTTCAATTTGAAGAAATAAACATTATGATCAAGGCTTTGTTGCTTGAAAGGTCTTTAGAAAATCACCCAGACTTGTATACTAAAATCTCTAAGTTTGAATGTCAGAATTGTATACTATAGATTGGTTTAAAAATCTTAAAATGGCTCATAAAACCAAAACTGGACAGAGCACTGTTCTAAAAACTGAAATGATAACAATTAACTTAGCTAACTAACTACTCATGTGCCAGAGTTTTCTAATCTACTTGTCTTTTGATGGAAATTTAGGTTGTTTCCAGATCTTTGAGATTGTGAATTGCACCACAATAAACATTGGTGTACAGATGACTGGTCATAATCTATTTCTTACTTTTTTCCAATACATCACTAAATCACTTTCCACCATGATTGTATGTATCTACAAGACCACCAGCAATAGAGGAGAGTTCTTATCTTAGCACAACCACTCCCTCTTTTGTTGTTTTCTGTTTTTTTGAACTTATCTATCATCAAGGGTTTTAGGTTCTCATAGATGTTTTAATTTGCATTTCTCTAATGGATAATGATTGTGAACATTTGCTCATGTTTATTAGCCATTTGGGTCTTACTCCCTGATGAAACATTTGTTCAGGTCTTTTGCCTACCTCCTCAACAGGTTCTCTGCTTTCTTCTAGTTGCAGGCTATTAGAGTATTGTATATTTTAGTAATAAGCCCTTTGTCTGATGTGTCATTTCGAAAGATCTTCTCCCAGTCTATAGGTTCTCTTATTACACTTTTTTTGAAGCATTTCAATGCACACAGGTGATTTTCTCATTTGTCAATTTCAGCTTCTTCTGTCTGTGTGTGTTCTTCCCTATTTTGGTTAGCCTATGTATTCCCGGTTCTTGGTCATAATCCTGACGAGAGCAGATTTCCAGAGCTTCCTTTTCCTGCACTACTGTGTATAGTCCAACTGCTAATATGTAGGTTAATAATCAAGAACAAACCATTTGCACTACCCTATCCAGAGACATAGACATATATTCACACTCATTGAATATTTATTAATAAGAAAAATGAAAAAGCTTAGTCGTTTTAAATTACCAGGTAAGTGTCTAATTTATTGTAGTCTCTTACAAATGAGCAAATTTAAGTCAAGGCAAATAAGCATTCATTTCAAGATAATATGTTGTTGCTCTGATGTAGAACTCTTAGTCTTGATTTCTAAAAGACATCTATTTTATTTCCCTCCAAAAATAGAACAATATCCCAAGAAAAATCCAGACATACATTAAAACTTACAACAACTCTAGCAAATCCAAAAAGCATTTGCCATTGAATTGATTCTGATTCATACTGATTCCAGGCGTATCTGAATAGAACTGTGCACACAGCATTTACAATGGTTGTGATTGCTTGAAAATAGTTCACCAGGCCATTTTTCCAAAGTGCCTTAGGGTAGCTTCAAACCACAAACTTTTCCACTGGTAGTCAAGTGCCTAGTTGTGCTATCTAGGCATTGCACTAGGCTATTAGCTTTTGCTTATTCTAGACAATTTTTTCTCTCTTTAATGTCTAGAAATGAGTACCTATTATACCTATTGTGATACTGAGCTAAATTCTGTCAACCAGAAATGTTGAATAAAGCATGTTAATTTTAAATACATATTTCAATAGGCCATTCATTTATCTGTTCCAGACTAAAATATCTACATCAATAAAATAGGTATTTGGAAACTATCTTGATGGTTCTAGTTATTTTTCTGTTATAAGATTCTGTGGTGCTCGCTTCAGCAGCACATATACTAAAATTGGAATGATAAAGAGAAGATTAGCATGGCCCCTGAGCAAGGATGACATGCAAATTCATGAAGCGTTCTATATTTTTAAAAATTCTGAATCTCTTATATTTAATTTATGCCTAAGATTTTTAAAGATATGAGAACTAAAACAGATATTGAAGATGAAACCTAAGGTGAAATATGGCTTTTCCAAAGGTCATATGGTCAAGGGGAGCAATTGGACAAGCTATTCAATCATCCCAAGGTCTCTTTGTATCACAACACTTTTGAGAATTTTAGAAGTTATTCTTTCTTTAACTGATTTAACATTCCATTTCAGGAAAATTACTCGACTAGGCTAGCTTATTTTTCAAGTGGATTATAGATAGCTGATTTTGGGGGTACTGTATTTGTAAAGACAAAATCTCATGCAATTGCAGCTGTTAGGCGCATAAAATATTTCCTCAAGCCAGTTCTTTGAATGTAAACTCTAAGGAGAAAGTTTTGTAGGATATGCACACACAACATTCCAAAAATATAAAATAGGGAAGGCAGAAAATATTTCCTGAAGCCATTAATTTTTGGTGCTCTACAAGACTTTCTTAATATAGACTTCTCCCATAAGCAGAGTTTATACTGTGTGATCACATTTTATACCTATTATTATTCTGAACTGCTTAGACAGATGCCTTTATGTCTTTCCCTTATTTCTCATCTCAATTTAAACCATCATTAGTCTCAGCTTATAAATGAAGATAGAATTCTTGAGAATATTTAGCAATGTGTTCAGCTGGAATGGAAAAGTGTAAAGGCTTGTGTCTACCCCGAGGTAACTTAGTAGAAATTCCCAGGGATCTACATCTGAAAAGTCGCTTCATGAAAACCCTATGGAGCACAGTTCTACAATAACAGATAAGGGAACATTAAACATCAAATTCTAGTGCCTGACTATCAAAATGTATATAATGTCTGGGGTGTTAAAGGCTTGAAGATAAACAAGTGACCATCTAGCTGAGAAGCACCAAAGTCTACATGGAAGAAACACACCAGCCTGCGTGATCATGAGGTGTCAGTGGTATCAGCTATCATGTATCAGGCATCAAAGGCGTAGAACCAAAAAATCATATTAATGTGAATGAGGGGGAGTGCAAAGTGGAGACCCAAAGCCCATCTGTAGACGTTGAGCATCGCTTTACAGAAGAATCACAGGAAGAGAAGTACCAGTCAGGGTGCAGTTTATTAGTGATGAAAAAAAACCTTTTTTCCTCTAGTTCTTTAATGCTTACTAACCACCACCATCCCTTATCAGGATCCCAATCCTACCTTACAAATCCAGCTAGACCAGAGCATGTACTCAGATACAGAGAAGAGCTAGAAGCACAGGGAATCTAGGACAGATAAACATCTCAGGCTCAATAATGAGTAGTGATACCAGAAGAGTAAAAGGGAGGTGGAGGGGGGGGAAGAAAGGGAGAACGAATCACAATGATCTACATACAACCCCCTTCCTTGGGGATGGACAACAGAAAAGTGGGTGGAAGGAGGTAAAGGACAGTGTAAGACAAAGATATAATAGCAATTTGTAAATTATCCAGGGTATATGAGGCATGAGAAAAGTGAGAAGCTGGTATCAAGGGTTCAAGCAGAAAGAAAATGCTTTGAAAAGGATTACAGCACCAAATGCACTAATGTGCTTGACACAATGGATGTGTCCGTGGATTGTGATAAGAGCTGCATAAGTCCCCAATAAAATGATTTGAAAAAGAAAAAACTAAGTCGAAATGAATCATCAACAACAGCAAAGAAATGTGAGAGAATAAGACAGAACACCACCACCCAAAATAAACGCAATAAAGCAGCACTCAAAACAATGAACCGACACCAGGGCCTGGGGGAAAGGGTGGACGTTTGAAGAATGATGACAGCAGCAGATGCGTGAGGGTGCATGCCACAGTATGCTTATTTATGTATCGGAAAAACAATGTACGGGCCCCAATAAAATGATTTTTAATTAAGAAACAACAACAATGAAAGAGAGGAGGAAAAAAGACACTAACAAAATCACAGGTAAAAAATGAGGAACAGGAAGAAACAAAACACAAACACAGCAAAATAACAGCAACAAAACTACATATGTCAATATTGACACTGAATGTCAATGGATTAAATTCACACACACACACACACACACACACACACACACACAAAACATCGCATACCTGCTCAACACTCGCTTTCACGAAGCGATCATTGAAGATAAGGGTGCTACAGCTAAGAATGATGGAGAAAGCAGATGGTAAGCAGCTATCCATTGGCATAGTGTCTGCGGCCTTAAAGACATTCAAACAAGCAGCGCTCTAAGTGAGGCACCATCTAAGTCCTCATTAAGAGGCACACTAGCATGTGTGATCCAAAGATGATGATAACAAAGTCCAAATATGATGAAGGGGGGAAATTACCCAACTTTAAATCATGAGCACTCAGTTTGTAGAAGACAATGATATTCCAAAATTCATCAGCAGAATGTATTTCTGGAAGATCCCATCTCTGGGCTTCAACTGAATGTCAGTTTGTTTTGTCTTCTTACTTTGTCCTGCTCCCCCACTCATTTTAATACCCTTTGTTATGTTTAAAAGACAAAGAAAACAAGGTCTAAAAATTGGTGATAACTTTAGCTTGTCAGTTTTGCTGCACTTAGTACAGTTGATTGCCTGTGTGTTGTACACCTAAGATTGCATCTGATTGGTTGTGCTGTATAACAATTAAGTGACAGGATTGATGATGGGCTTGTCTATTTTTTTAATGCCATGCAATCTACCCACATTCCATTTGTGATTGACTAGTAGATCACAATCGATGTATTGAGCACCCCTGATTCAGAGTGATAGTGTATGAGAACCTAGCTCACTTCTGCTGCTGGATCTGAATCCTACATCTGCTTCCTCAACCTCCTGTTAGGTTGCTTGCTGATCTCAGGAGCCAGCAGCAGATTCCTAACTTTGGATTTTGGGGGCCAGTCTTAAATTCTTTCAGCTCAACATCTACCATCCTGTAGTTATCTATCTTTATCTTCTTATGTCCTGCTCATCTGCAGCTATAGGAGTGAGGAAAAACCTTGAACTTATATCCAACCTATGGACTTGAACTGGATTGAACTTAGCCACTTTTATAAATATGTGAGTTGTTTATTGATCTGTATCTCTTTCTACAAATAAAAGAGTCACTGGTTTTATTTCTTGAGAGAACCCAACCTAACACAATATGTATAGAATTCAATGGGTGTGACAAATATATTTACCTGTGTAAGCCAAACCTGAAAATGTGGAGCATTTCTGTCCTTTCAGAATGATGCCACTGCTAGGAAAAAAATTGAAAACTCAATGAAATACCAAAACAAAGTATTTCAGAATGTAGTAAACAGATTTTGAAGGATACCCAGGATAACAGAAGGAAGATGATGTAATATGAGACGGTACCACCCCAAAAGAATTTTTCCCCAAAGCTATGTATTTATTCATTTATTACAAAACAACCTTATAACCTCTAAAATATTCTCCACTATTTTGTACATTTGTCAAATGTGTGATCCCATTCTTGCAAACATGTTCAAATAAATCTGGATGACTGGCAGCACCCCCCCCCCCAACTTATTTGTCAAATCGCTGTCCTTTCATGTCCCTCTTCACTCACTGAAACAAAAATAAGTCACACTGAGAGAGGTCAGATGAGTAAAAGTACATAGACCAAGGAGGAATGCTGCTTCTTTCCAAAACTGGTACACTGAGATAACTCCATGAGCAGTTGCGTTGTCATGGTGGCAGAATCAGTTTCCCATCTACTAGAGATCAGACTTCTTTTTTTCACACTGTGATGCAAAGTTTTCAGAATTTCTAAACAAAATGCCTGATTATCAGTCTTACCTGGTGGAATGAACTCCAAAAAGCACTATGTGTCGACATTTTCATCCATTCAGGAAGTCAAAAAACGTCCAGAATGAGGTTTGCCATCGATTGACATTTCACCTTTTGGAAAGGAGAAAATCACTCATACACTTGAGTTTTTTTGATAGCGCTGTCATTTTAAGCTTTGTTCAACATTACAATAGTTTCTGTGGAATTTTTCCAGAGCAGGGAACATGACAAAAAAATGAGATTCAAGTAAAACTGCTTTTGAAAAATATTCACTGTGACCACAGAGAACCTTCCAAGGTGACGCCACTGGGTGCACTAACTCAGATTGAGTTTCATAATGTTTGTTTAGCTGGAAGAAGATATACTACGAAAGTTCCCAGTGGAGCTATCTCTGGTTTATGGGGGGTATCCCCTAGTAGGTTAGGAGGTGAACAAGTATTGGATTGATTGGCACGAATGATAATAATCCACAAGAGGGAGAAAATAAATCAGAGGAGATGAGTAGATTAAATTATGGGGAGTTTTGATAAATAGTTTAAACTGTTGCATACAAAATGATTATATCTAATGAAAAACCTCCACCTAATTTACAATAAAGCTTTCAAAAATGTTTTTTTGTGTGACCTTGTAGCAACCACATTTAAAAACATCCTTCAGAAAACAACCCTTGCAATTTCAATCACCATATTTTCTACTAGGTTTTTTAAGACAGTTTAGCATATTCTACAGAAACAAATATTTGTCTGTGAATATAGTTTCAATTATTTCAGTTTTGAAACTTGCATTGACTATATTTCCATTATCAGTATTAATGAAATGATAAGTGAATGCATTAACTTGTTCCTTAACTAATAAATAAGCATTTTGACTTCCATTCATAAGTCATATACCCTGTGCATTTGATAATAATAAATCACACAATATTTGGTACCATTTCTATAAAATACAAGTGCAATTTTTCAGAAGACATTATTAAAGGGTTTTATTAGTCCATAGACAGAATTTCCAGAAATTGAAGCCAGATGTAAATGAGGATCTGTGGTGAAGGATATCATTTCATCCTATCATATGAAATTTGGTTGAAAGCAGAGAACAGCAGAAAGATATTTTCCTATGTTTTCTCCACTTCCTCATCCAAATATGTGAATCATAACAAAAATGAAAATTCCAGAACTATTATTTATACACATTTGGAATATGTATCTAGACCAAGAGGTAGTTTTCTGAACAGATCAAGGAGCTGTTGCATAATTTAAAATAGAAAATATATGCATATGGATTTTCTCCTCTCACCATACTATTTTAATATATATAATAGAGAAATAATCTGAGAAGCTGGACTACAGAAAAAAAGAGAACCAGACTGCAGGTGGAGAAACTTTGTTGATGAGCAAGGGGATTGGAAATATTTACTGATGAAGAATAAAAACTATAGTCATGTATAGATGTCATTTCAACATAAAGAAAACAAAAATCCTCACACCTGGACCAAAAACACCATTAGAATTAATACATATTACTTAAATGCTTGTGTTTTTATTGATTTTATTTTAGTAGGGTCCATAATTAATGCATGTAGAAGCAACAGTCAAGAACTCAAACAATGAAATGTGTTGGTCAAATCTGCTGCAAAAGATATCTGTAGAGTTTAAAAAAGCAAACATGTCACCTTGGAGACAAGGGTACTTGATCCAAGCCATCATATTTTCAATTATCTCATATGCATGTGAAAGATAAACAATGAAAAAGAAAGACTGAATTGATACACCTGAATTATGAAGTTGGCATACTATATTGAATATAATAAGGACTGATAGAAAAAATAAGAACAAATATGTCTTGAAAAAAGTACAGTCACAATGATTCTGTTTGTCTAAGTTATCTAGAGAAACAAACCAGTGACCCTCATCTATGGACAAAAAAGAATGTTATATAAAAAAGCAACTTTACATCAAGAAGGTGTCCAGCCTAACTAGCTCAATTCAAGTCCACTTGTCAGGGACTCCTTCAGACTCAAGCAGCTTCAGCCAAGAGTCCTAGAAGGTGAAGTGGGAAAAAGGAGATCAAAAACCATGGGTGCAGAATTGCATGGATCCAAATTTAATGGAATCATAGCAGAGCACTGACACCTATCAGGGATGGGTGGCCCAGGAAGGGCCACCTCTGGAGTCAGACAGGATCCCAGCAAGCAGGAAGCTAAAGGGACAGAAAAGGGCAGGTGATGGGGTGGTTTCCCAGCTTCTGCTTTGTAAGGTCGCACTCTCAAGGAGGTGTCATCGGGCTACTACTTGATTGACAGATCGGGCCCATCAAGTTTATATAAAATCTAACTATTACAAAGGTCCCTTACCAAGGGACCAGTCATTGAAAAGGACATCTTGCTTGGCAAAGTAAAGGGTCAGTGAAAAAGATGAAGATGGTCATAATTGACACAATGGCTGTAACAATGGGCTCAGACAAAGCAATAATTGTGAGGTTGGTGCAGAACAAAGCAATATTTGTTCTGTTATTCATAGTTTCTTTATATTCAGAACTGAATCCAGCACCTCCAAAACAGCATTTTTCTCGTAGATGCTAGAAATTATCCTGCTCCTAGTTAAGTATTTTGACAAATTCCTTTCATTTATATAAATACTGATATGATTTTTTTAGTATTTATTATATTGAATTGAATTATGCTAATTGATTTTAAAATGTTTGTCCAAGTCAGCATTCATGAATGAACACTAATCCATAATTATTTATCATTAGTATTATACTGTACTGGATTATTTCTGTCAAAATTTTGTTAAGAATGTTTAATTTGTGTCTTTAAATTATGTTGGTCTATAATGAACAGTTCCTTTAATATTCTTGCTTTGTTTTGTTATCAGCAGTTTTTTTTTACTTTATAAAATGAATTATAGCTATTTCTTATTACTGAAAGAGATTTTGTAATAGTTGTATTGCCTCCACATTAACTTTTTGATAGAATTCATTAAGTGAAGTTATATATGCAACCAGAGTTTTAATGGCAGGTAGGTTGATAATAATGAATACACATCGTTTAGTTGATATAAGACTCACATGATTTTCTATTTCTTTTCATGTCAATTTTCATTATATATGTCAAGAAATTTGTAATCTAACTTGTCAAAATTTTTGGTATTGAGTTGTCCATACTAAGCCTACTCTTTAATTCACTTCTATCATGCAACAATTTACATTTACAGCAAGAGAAATTTTTCACTTTTCACATTAACAATGTATGCTAAATGCTAACATAGTAACAAATACTACCGTGCTAGACTAAAATAATGCTGGATGTGATGGTTATAGTTATGTGCTAACTTTACTATAGCATGATTCTCAGTAGTTTCACAGTTTCGTAATGCTGTCATTGACAGATATGTAAAGATGTAATTTGGCAGTTATGCAATGATGTAATTTGACAGTTATGTGATGTTATAATTTATCAGTAATGTAATTTATCAGTATTTTATGATCTGATGTGATGATCTTCTATTTACACAAAAGACTGCTTTTCTGCACAATTACTTGCCTTTGGAAACCTAACTAGGTCAATTAAGAGACGCGTGGTGGAATGTCTTACTCTTTTTTTATGCTTGCCTGATTTTCAGTGTTGTCCCTTCCTAATATTAGGAATCTAATTTTTACTTCTTTATATTTACAAGTTTGTTAGTGGTACACTGACGAATCCATAGTATCACTGAGGGTCCTACTTTGTTTTTTATTTTTTCAAGTAACTTGCATGTGATTTTGTTAATTTCCTTTTGGAAGGCTGTTTTCTCTTTCACTGTGCTTTACTCTCATACTCATTGTTCTCTTCTCCCTATCTGTATTTAGGGCAAATTTTTCTAGAAAGAAGCTTAGCTAATTGACCTTCAAATTTATCTCATTACTAATTATAAATTCTCTTTAATAATACATTTCTCTTTATATGAGTTGTATCCCACTTAATTTGCACTTATCACATATCCTGCCTTCTCTGTGGCACAGGAGAGTCTGTGCTTTCATGTTCCTTCTCTCTTACCTTATTCAAAATACCCTTAACTTAACTCAAAAGTTATCAAAATTAAGAATAAATAATAAATTAATAAAATTAATCATAAAAACAACCAGAGAGTTGACTATACTTATACATCTTAAATAAATTAAACTTAAATAGAAAATATTCCTACATAAAACTCCAAACTCAGATGGTTTCACTGATGAATTCTATCAAACATTTAATAAAGAAAAATTATCATCACTCAACTCATAGGAAATATTGATAGAGGAAGAATTCTTTTTCTCTCTGCACAAGTAAGCAGAAGTGTGAAAGCAAATTCACAACATTACTGGAAAAGAATATTATAGATGAGCATAAACACAGACTAATGAAAATAAAAATACCTGAGTAATTACTAGTACAGCTATTCATTCTATATCTCTCAGGTTCTTTTCTTAAAAGCACATGTATTTGTAAAAAATTGAAGCAGGTTTATATTGTACATATTATTGTGTAACATTTTAATTAAATTATTAATTGTGAACATTTTATCAATTTGTATTCACAGTGCATATTTGTATGCAATACCAATCTAATCTATTGATCCTAATTGGCTTTTATTGAAACAATATTTCCCAGTATCATTGCATATTCGTTGTAGTGTATTAAAACACCCACACACTCCATATAGAAATTTCTCCCTTATATTTGAATATTTCTATGGCATTGTTTTTTTAAAAAATTGTTGTCATATGTGAATTAGTCTATTTTGTATGAATTCTATTTAAGAAGCTGTTTCCTTTGTTAACTTTAGAATAGATAGCATTATAAAGCTTTTGTAATGCAGAAAAATTAATGACAGAATTATTGCAATATAATTAAAAGTTGGTTAAAATTCTGAAAAGATGAATTCTTAGTAAAATACCTCTTCATATTGTAAATGAAAAGTGCCCATATTTGAATGAAAATTACCAGATGTTTGGCCTGAGGGTCCATTTTTAATTGGTATAAAAATTGTGAAAAAAAATTTTGGAAAACACACACATAAATACACACATACAAACCCACTAAGAAAATTCCATGCGACTTTGTGGTATCTTAAATATATGGATAAAAACATGAATGTATTACTGACCTATGAAAAACTGTGGAGTTAGTGGTAACCTATCAGCAGTTTGTTATTGTCAAATGAAGGGAGAAGTCACAATATTACAAAATTTCACACTTAAGTATGTGATTGACTACAATTGGGAATTGAGATATAAGAGATTCTTGAAGGGAAGAAAAAGTTTTTCTTCATATATACTTGTGAAGAGATGATCAGATTTCAAATACAGGGGTCAGAAATTTTGGCCTGATAGTTGTATTTTGGAGTCATCTAAAAAATGCTGACAATTGAAGAACATCAATATTTTTTTCATAAAACAATTTTCAGTCACAGTCTTCCACAGAAAAATAATTTATTACTTTCTATCTTCAGATTCTAAGAGAGAAAATGTACAATTCCTATAAAGTTTCATGAATATCAACCATTAAGGATAACTGTTTGTGGATAACCCAAGTTATGCAAGTTTAAAATTTTATTAATAAGTGTACAAGATAATTAGCTAATATATAAATTTATAGCACATAATAATTAGAGGATATATGATAAAATGAAACTACTTCTTATATGTATTCATGCTTTATCCATAATCCAAGGAGATTATAAAGTAGCTAGCATGATGCACTTGATGAAACAAGGACATTTTGAATAAAGAATGGAAGCTGTGTGTAAAATTGCATTAAATTTTTCCTATTAGATTTATTCATTTTAGTTTCCATGTAGTCTCCCATTCTTAACATTCATACACTTTGCTTATAAATGAAAATTGACAATGTATTCCCTAATTTGAGTTCATATTGTGAGCATGAATTTCATAAAGCTTTTTTTACTTTATTTTTGACCATTCATGAATGCTATATATGCACGAAAATTTAATAAAACTTAACTTCTAAAAAGTACCACAAAAGAGAAACAGCTATACATGCCAAGGTTTTCACTGACTAATGTAATGTTAGTCTATAATCACTGACTCAAATCTGCCCCCAAACAAATTACACTGTGACAAAAACTGTCTGCAAAAGAAAAGTCAAAATGATTTGGACACAACTTCCATAGAATGATCCAACGAAAAAGTCAATAAAGATTAAAATGGGGTATGACTACAAGGCAAGCTGTGACTCCAGCATCCAGAAGGCAGAGGTTTATTGCAAATGCTGAGTTGGAATCCTGGCCTGGAAAAGGGGGTGTCGTGAAGTAAGCCACACTGGGATTGGAAAGCGAGCTTTTGCCTGTAAAGGTTAGTGATGTTGAAACCTCAGAAACCACAGAGGTTCAAATTGGGTAAGCCAGTATTTCAGAGTGGCAGGGCGGGGTGGCCAGCCTAGTTCTGCTGAGTAGCTGAGAACTCCGCATCCTGGAGCCAGACATTCAGGCTGCTTTTCCTAACTCTGGCCCTCGCTCTCCCAAGAAATCAGCCGTAGTCATTTAGATTCTCAGTCTCAGTTTTCTTTTCAGAATAATCAGATGAGTGCATTTACCTTATGCTGAATTTATTAGGAAGTCACTAGTTAGTGTTTTTAATAAAATATAGAATAGAGTATAATTATAGAGCTGTAAAATATGTTGCAGATATGCTAACTTAGGCTCTGAACACTTAAAGTAGGTGTCCTCACACATTTTCAGCATGTCAGCTCCTTATAAAATGGTCAAGTCAAAATGATCTACGAACTACAAAAATGCAAAACACATGCTTATTTTTATTTATTTGTTACATTTATTCATAAATGCATTGAGAATTCTTTATATGTACAATGTATATTTATGTAACTTGCATAACTGTATGAGTCCATATTGTACAACACAACAAAATTAACTCTGCACATTTTTTATCATTACCTGAGTTTACTCTGACGACTTGCTCTGAATGGAATGAACCAGGGATGCATAGTCTGGACAGTAGCTGCTGACAGCAGCCTCAAGAACACTTCCAAATAATCATCAGTTATCGTGGAAGGGTACTTGGCCTTAATGATCTTTATGTGGGAAAATGCTGGCTCACATACATAAGTAGACCGGAGAATGCAATCAAGGAGGTAGCACATTTTCTGTGTTTGGGTACTTTCTCTATGCAAACTGTTCATGTTCTCTGGACTTCAGCTGAATGTTATTTCCATAAGAAAGTGATACACTTTTGTCTTACTTGTTCCAGCTCCCCCACTCATTTTAATACCCTTTCTTATGTTTAAAAGAAAAAAAAAAAACCAAGGTCTAAAAACTGGCAATAACTTAGCTTGTCAGTTTTGCTGCACTTGGCACAGTTGTTTGCTCATGTGTTGGACATCTAAGATTGCATCTGATTGGCTGTGCTGTATATCAGTTAAGTGACCCAATTGATGATAGATTTATGTGCATTTTTTAATGTCATGCAATCTACCCATACTATATTTGTTATTGTCTAGTAGATCACAATCGATATATTGAGCACACCTGACTTGGAAAAAAGGGACATATTCAAATCACATCTGTTGTTTGTCTTTTGAAAGTTGTACTTTTTGAACTTGGAATTATAGAGCAGAATATGGCCCTTGAATGTGCTACTGTATTTGGGACTATGCAGATACATGCAGGTAATTTCTCTGTAAAGTTAAAATTGTGGTGTTGGCAGATATGTAGGGACCTGAGAAATGTTAATGATGCACACTATAATGAAAAAGTTAGGGAAACATACATGTAATATGAACCTGGTTTTGTTAGTCTTATTCCCACTCTCATTGCTCTTTATTGAACTAAATGAATTTTCTGAGGAATCTTTCTGAGGGCTTCTTATAACATGCCCTTAACCCTCCCTCTAAAATTAGTTATTTCTTTTACTCTTATGACTGAAATGACATCTCTCTATATATATTTTTCATATTGTGTTCTCTTTTTTTCAATCATTTTTTGGGGGCTCATACAACTCTTATCACAATCCATACATTCATACACTATATGTCAAATACATTGATACATTTGTTGCCCTCATCATTCTCAAAACATTTGCTTTCTACTTAAGCCCTTGGTGTCAGCTCCTCATTTTCCCCTCCCTCCCTGCCCGCCTTTCCTCCTGAACTCTTGATGATTTATAAATTATTATTTTTTCATATAGTATACTCCCCGAGGTCTCCCTTCACTCATTTCCCCATTGTCTGTACCCCAGGTAAGCGATTATATGTACATCCTTGTAATCAGTTCCACCTTTCTACCCCGCCTTCCCTCCACCCTCCTGATATAGCCACTCTCACCACGGGTCTTGAACGAATCATCTGTCATGGATTCACTATGTTTCCAGTTCTTATCTGTACCAGTGTACATCCTGTGGTCTAGTTGGATTTTTAAGATAGAATTAGAATCATGAAGGGGGTGGGAGGAGGGGAGGAAGTGTTGAAGGACTAGAGGAAAGTTGTGTTTCATCATGGCTACACTGTGCACTGACTGGTTCATCTCCTCCCCCCACCCACTCTTTTGTAAGGGGATGTCTGTTACCTAAAGATGGAGTTTTGGTCCCCAGACTGTATTCCCTCTCATTCACAATCATATAATTTTTGACACCTTGTGATCACAGAGGCTTGTGTGCTTCCTCCATGTGGACTTTGTTGCTTCTCAGCTAGAAGACTGCTTGTTTACCTGCTCGACTATCAAGAGACATCTGAATTTTAATGGATATCATTGATATCCATTATCAGTGAGCTAGACCTCTCTTTTTAGGTCCATTAATATAAATACCTAATTCACATGTATATTTGGATGTGTCATAGGTACTTCACACCTAATAGACACTCAAAATCAGCTCATTGTCTTCAACACACACCAGCTTGCCCTCCATTCATTAATGCTCAGTGCTGTCTATTTTGACAATGGAACCACCATCTCTTGTTCAATGCAAAAAGCCTTTTGCCATCTTTGACTCCTCCAATACCTTTCACTCTCATATTTACTTCACTACCTTATATAGTCATTACCTCGTCAACACTTCTCTCTCACTTCCAGGGTACATTTCAACACATGTATTAAGAGGACTTCAAAATTCATGGAAAACTAGACTGAATGAAAGTAGAACTTTTCTAAGAACTTTTTGAAGTCAAGTCTGATAGCTCTTTGCACTTTCAGTGCCTCTAATTTAAACCAGGTCATGGCTATTTGTCACCAGTTGTCCGGTGCTGTCAAGTTGATTCCTAATAACCCTATGAAGCACTGCTCAGTCCTGTGTAATCCTCATAGTTGCTGCTGCATTGCATCCCACTGTTGTGATCACTGTCTCAATACATAGAGTCCAGAATCTTCATCTTTTCAAAGTTTTCCTACTTTTCCAGAAGGAGCGACAGTGCAGTAATTTATGAGGATACCTGAAAACTGCTATGTCTGAAGTTCAAAGACCCAGCCACTCTATATATAAACTTTCTATTCTTGTAAGGATTTATGATTTTAGAAACTTGCAGAAGGAGTCCTACTCTGTCCTAAAGAGTTGCTGTGAATCATAAGTGAGTTTACTCTTTGCTTCTTTGTTGTTGTAGTTTTCTATTTCACCAAACACGATATTATTTTCCAATGACTGATTTCTCCTGATAAAGTACACATGACAAAGGGACAGTCTGGCTATATTTCTTCTAAGAAATATGTGTTTGTTCTTTATCAGTCCATGATATCGTCAATATTCTTTACCAGCATCATAATTTAAATGCGTCGATTCTTATGTATTATTCTTGCTCATAGTCCAATTTTCACGTGTCTATATATGAGACACTTTAGGCCGCAAATTAACATTCTTGCTTTATAAAAGAGTAGAATTCTGGTGCTTCAGTTTGACACAATTCAGGGTATCTTTTGTTCTCCTGACTGTTGGCCATGGGAATTAATTGTGGATTCAACTAAAAAAGCCTCCTAGAAAACTTCAAAGTTTTCTACATTTATCTTATTTCCTACTGGTCCAGTTGTGAGAATTTTTGTTTTCTTACATTGAAATATTATCCATGTCAAAGACTGCATCCATGCTGTTCATCAGAAAATGTTTCAACTCATCCATGCTTCCAGTATGCAAGATTGCGTCACACGCATATTAAAGATTATTAATTTGTTGTCCTACAATCCTGATGTCCACTCATTTCCAAGTAGTACAGCTTCCAAGAGTATTGCTCATCATACAGATTGAATAATTATGCTGAAAGTATTCACCACACTTTTCCTGATTTTAAACCATGACATATCCCCTTGTTCTGTTTCCCCTAGTTTCATTTAAAAGTTCCACATAAGCACAGTGAAGTTTTCTGGAAATTCCCTTCTTTGCAATTCTATCCATATTGTGTTATGATCCACGGAGTAAAATTTTCATGGAATAATTTATATAACACAAGTAAATATTTTTCAGATTTTGTCCGCTTTGAGCTAAGATCCTTTTAATATCAGCATTAATATTACTTGTTTCATGATCTCCTCTGAATTTGTCAGCTTTCTGCTAGTTCCATGTTAAGGTAGTGATACAAACATTGTTGAATTATCTTCAGCAAAATTTTGCTTGCATGTGATATCAATTATATGGTTTGATAATTTCTGCATTTTGTTGGATTATTTTTCTTTAGAATTTCTTTAAATGTGCTTCTATTCCAGTCAGTTGGCTAGGAAGCTGTCTTCTAAATTTACCAGATGAGTGAGTGATTCCAGTACTCCAGTAGCTTATTGAAATATTTCACCTTGTATTCTATCAATTCCTGGATCCTTGCTTTTCAGTAATGCCTTCAGTACAGCTTGAATTTATTCCTTTAGTTCCATTGGCTATTTAAAAGGACTGAATGTTGACTAGATGTTTTGTTTTTTCTTTTGTTTTTATAACAGTGTCTCTTAATATTCCTTTCATCTTCTTTCGATGGGTCTTCTATGGTTCAATATTTTGGCAGTAGTTTTACAGTACTGCAACTCAAGGCTTGAATTTTCTTTCAGCTTGATATTTACTGAGCATTTCATTCCTTCTTGGTTTTCTATCTTCACGTGTTAACATAATTCATTATAATATTTTACTTTGTGATCAATGAGGGGAGCACAGATTGGAGACCCAAAATCTATCTGTAAGTGAAGCGACAATCCCCTTACAGAAGGGTTACAGGGAGGAGACAAGCCAGTCAGGGATCAGCGTAACAACAATAAAATATGCATCTTTCCTCTAGTTCTTAAATGCTTCTTTCCCCCAATATCGCGATGCCAAATATACCTTACAAATCTAGCTAGACCACAGAGAAGTGGGTGAAGGGAGACAGCAGAGGGTGAAGGATATGACAAAATAATAATAATTTATAAATTATTGAGGGTTCTTGGCAGGGGGGGTGAGCAGGCAGGAGGGGGAATATGAGGAGCTGATACTAGGGGCTTAAGTGGAAAAAAATGTTTTGAGAATGATGATGGCAACACTGTACAAATGTGCCTTGCATACAATGGATGGATATATGAATTGTGATGGAAGTTGTATGAGCCCACAATGAAATAAAAAATTTTTACTTTGTCTTCTCCAGCTGCCACTTGAAATTTTTTGTCCAACAATTTTATTTCATCATTTCTTCTGTGTCCTTTTGTTACGTTATGATAAGAAGTAAGTTTCAGGATCTCTTCTGACATCCATTTTGAGCTTTTCTTTTAAGATAGATCCCTCAATAGGTTATTTTTTCAAAGATGAATGGCACACCATGAATATTGAAATTTTTATTCACTACATAGTAAGCCATATACTTGATCCATTCAGAATAGCTAATAATAGTCCATTTTAAATCACTAATAATACCAGTATCATGTGTTCCATTTAGTTTTTGAAAACTTTGAGTTTTCAATGGCTCATATGTCATACATGCATAATTGTTTATTAACCAATATTTGCAGTTGTCTCTTCTCATTGGCAAGTAAACATCATGAAGGCTTTACTCCACCCACTTCATTAAGATGGACTCAGCATGGAGAAGGCATCTATCTTCCTCATTATCTTAGAATATCTTTGACAAGTTTCTGCTGTTCTTATCAAGGTTTTCAATGCTAATTCTACAGAGGGGGAGAACCTATTCCTCTACCCTTAAGGCATTATGGGTTGGTGTTTCTGCTTTGCTTGGGTAAGCATCAAAAAACTCTATTTCTGCCAATAAGTGCTTGGAAATACCTCATTCTGCTAGTAAACTTAGGCCCAAAGATTATCCTTTTCCCATGGTGTAGATCAGCATGCCTACCTATGTCAACTACCCAGACGCGTTCCCCCGTGCCATTAGCCTTGGCACAATGCACTCTGCTTTCTCACTCTGTGATGAGCATGCTTAGCTCTACCGGGTGACCAGAAGGAGCCCACATCAATTTCATTTCATCAGCTGAGCAACCCACCATGCTGTTACCTACTGGTCTTCTGGTTCTGTTGCCTCTGCTGTTATCATTTCTTTGCCACTGCTTCTTTCCATCTTTCTCATAATCTTCAATGTTACAGTTCTCTGTTTTCGTGAACAAGGTAATCCTAGCATAGGAACCCATGATTCAAGAGACATATTGCCTCACACTTCTTCATGATACTAGTAACTTCCTATATTTATGCCTCGGGGATGATTCACTTTAAGCATTGCAGGATGGCAAAATGGATCGATTTCTTTTAGCGCTCTATGTACCATATTTGCATGACCCATCACCACAGGGTTCCATACTAAATAGCAAGCTATTTAATCCTCCTGATGAGCCACAGACAACTAATTTGCATACCAAGCCATAATTAACATATGCTAATATATTGTTCACAGAGAGAAGAAATTCCAGTTTCTTGCACCCAGTTGGTGATATCCTGCATAAGCTGCCGAAAATTTCCATCAACACTTTAGCTTTTGTCCTTACAGTGGATCAAAGTAATGTTCAACATCTCTATTGATTAAAGGAGAGCTAAAAAGATGAGACAAATGTTAATACTAGAGAGTCTTTAATAGTATACGTAAGTTTTTAAATGTAAAACAACTAGTGATTATAGTTTACGGTACTTGTGCTGTGATTTAGGAGAATCACATATAAAAAGGACCACACATCTTATCATGCCACAGGATAAAACAGTTTTCTTCCTTTTTTCCGCTTTTGAAATCTGCTAGAAATGACCTTGCTGTCTTTCATGTTGCGTGCTAGGAATGAACCACAAAATTTGTCTTATCTTGATGGGTTTTTGTGTTGAATTCCCAGAAGGAAACGAAACAATCATTGAGTGGTATAGATATTTGTATGTATTCGTATAGAGTGGTTTTCATAGTGATTCTAATGTCTGGATACTTTTTTCAGTCAGACCTTTGCTCAGCAGTCAAGCATTTACTGCCTGGGGAGCTATGTGGAGGCTGAGTCCTTGCATTATGAATAGCAAGTGAATAAATGAGAACATTGGCAGGTATAGTAGGATAGGAAAGCCCTGGGCAAGGAAGGAAGAGACTTACCTTTCAAGCTCAGTCACTCAACAGCTTAGAGCAGCAGTTCTCAACCCCTCGGGGGGCGAATGACCCTTTAACAGGGGTCGCCTGATTCATAAAAGTAGTAAAATTATAGTTATGAAGTAACAACAAAAATAATTTTATGGTTGGGGGTCACCACAACATAAAAAAACTCTTTTTTATTAAAGGGTTGCAGTATTAAGAAGGTTGAGACCAGTCTTAGAGCAAATGCTTTCACAATTTTACATTCTGGGATTTGTATCATATGATTCCAAAGGTTTCCTTTTTCTAAGATTTGATGATGCAAGGTGTCAAGGGTAATTCTAATGCACTAAATCTTTCAACTGCTATCTCTACCATTATTTTACAAGAAGTAGAAGAAAATCAGTAGGTCTAACATTGCAATTTGTAAAGTCAAAATTTTAATGAGGCATTACTATTGGTCATTCAAAAAATCTGTTAGATATATTTCAATGTATCAGCAGTTTATTCTGGAATCTGATACTGTGTGGAAACAGAAAGTATCTATGCCATTAATGTGGACATAAAGTTTAGGCCATGAAACATGCAAAAAAGAGAAGAAGAGAAACCAAAAAAAAAATTGTATACCTTTTTAGAACTAAGAAAATCCAGAAAGTGTATCCTGGATTCTTTCATGGAGATTCTGAAATGGAAAATTATTTTTATCAAAACCCTTAGCAAGGAAAACAAAATTACTTTCCCTCTGGAATGCTCTGCAACAGCCTAATTCTAAAGATGACTTCAGTTAAGAGGCCAGTTTGTGAACCCATGAGAGCCAAGAAAGTCCCTTTCCCTAAAGCTTCAAGAAGATTGGAAAAAAGAAAACCCTAAGTGGACCATGCCCATCCAGCTGGCACATGTTTCTTGGGCAGCAATTGGATTTGGCAACTCCTTCTCCTTGAGGTCTCCAATGGCTCTGAGGCACTTACCACAAGAAAATCATGGGTTTTATAATACAGGAATTAAAGAACACATTGATGTAATGTGGGTGCAGGGGCATTTAAAGAAATGTGTGTTTGTCTTTGAAAGTTGGTGAAACTTGCTAATGGCTTAGACCTGTCAAAGCACTACTTTGTTGTTGTTGTTGCTGTTACACTGTGCCTGATGAGATTTACAATATTAATTATTTCTAAAGGATGGACATGTACCACTCTTCCCTCTACATGATAATCAGAGAAAATTATCTCTGCTCAAATTTCTTTTTAAAATAAGCTGTCTCGATTCATGGAAATGGAACACTTAGTCTTAGAGCAATGAGAATAGAAAACTAGCTCATGAAATCACTTGGAAAAATTTCTCTCAAGTAGCTATTTAATCTGTTTTATTGCATTCTTTAGGGTGAAATTTATAGACACTTTTCTAAATAACAGTCAAAATAATTTTTA